>PVIH01005292.1:0-126263 GCA_004025045.1 Sigmodon hispidus
TTTCTTTGACTGATATATCTATTTGAGCTACTGAGTCTTCCACTTCAGAGATTCTATCTTCCATCTCTTGAACTCTGTTTGTTATGCTTGTATCTGTAGTTCCAGCTTTTTTCTTCAGGTTTTCTATTTCCATTTTTGCCTCATTTTGCGCCTTTTTTATTGCTTCTATTTCAGCTTTTATTTCAGCTTTTAGTTCCTGACATGTTTCTTTCATAGATTTGTTCATCTCTTCCAATTTTTTGTTTGTATTCTTCTATTTCTTTAAGGCTTTTTTTCATATCTTCCTTGAGAGCTTTGATGATCATCAAAAAGGAATTTTTGGTGTTGCTTCCTTCTGTTTCCTCTTCATTGCTCAGTTCAGGTCTTGTGTTTGTAAGATCGCCACTCTCTTCTGGAGTTACCATGTTGTCCTTTGTAGTATTATATAATTTTTTGCACTGACGTTTGCCCATGGCTTCAGTGGTTTACGATTAGATGGGTCCTGGTCAATTGTGGTACTTGGGTTTGTGTGCCTCCTGTCACCTTTCTGGTCAGGGTCTGATTCTGTCTTTCAGAGACCCCTGCAGTTGTTGGTTCACTCAGTTCGAGGTCATGGTAGGGAGCCGTGCAAATTCCCTCAGCAGGAGCTGTGGATGTGGTCAGGGGCAAAGTTTACCTTCCCCTGCTCCACAATGCGCTGGGATTCTGCAGACAGCACTGGGTCCCGGGAGCGGAACCAAAAGCAATGGGAGCTCAACTCTCCCTCCCAGGCTGGGATATAGGCACTGAGGCCTCTTGCCCCCTCCTCACCTCTGGGCGGGGTCTGAATCTGCCCTTCAGAAACCCCTGTAGTTGATTAGCTCAGATCGAGGTCGTGGAGGGGTTTCCCTCAGCAGGAGCTGTGGATGTCATCAGGGGCAGAGTTTACCTGCCCCTGCTCCAGAGTGCGCTGGGATTCTGCAGACAGCACTCGGTCCCAGGAGCGGATCCCAGATTCAACTCTTTGTTTCTAACTTCTGGCCTCTGCTGTTGTAGGAAGTTTTTCCCAGCCTGTTGTGGGTCTGGGAGGTTTGTGACCTGGTGCAGCCCATGGCAGTGGTTTGGAACCTGGTTCGTGCTGCGGCTTTTGTCCCCCAAAGAAATGAATCACATGCTTATATCCTTTACACTCTTTGGCCCATATCTGAAGCACATTACTAGCTAGCTCTTTCATCTTAATTCAACCCATTTCTATTAATCTGCCCACCACATGACTTATCCCGTGGCTGGCCAGTACCTCTTACATGTCTTTTCCTCTTGGGGGATGGATGGAGACTGACCTAACTCCATCCTTCTTCCTGCCTGCCTGTGCTGATTCTCCACCACACTCTGCCTATGTAACTCTCTCCCCCAGAAAAAAAACAAAAAAAACAAAAACAAAAAAAAAAATTTAAAGTAAAACTAAAAAAACAAAGAAGAAGAAGAAGAAGAAGAAGAAGAAGAAGAAGAAGAAGAAGAAGAAGAATCACTTTGTGGAAGCTGTATTGTGACTCATTTGTCATATAGTTTTCCATTTAGTTCCTTCATCTTTACTTGTAGGTGTTCGTTGCCATGAGTCATTGGTCTGGTACAAAGGCTTTTTGATTCTGCTGCACTATTATGGCTCTTCTTGACTATCCAGTTGTTCTGTGTTGTAGAGATCTTATTCTTTGGGATCGTGAGGTTCATCTCTTCTCGTGCTCTAACATTTCCTGATATGGTGGATGTTGGGGTGTGCTAACTCATACTCTGTTTTTGGGCAAGGTGGTAGCTGGGTTGTTGAGCCCCCCAGCTTTCTTTCATCATCACTACCCAAGGGACTTCAACACAGTCTTAGCTAACTTTCACAATGCAGTCCACAGCAAGGGGTGGAGTCAACCTTCCTGTTCTGTTCTCAGATCTGGCTAACTCACATACATACCACCAGGGCCAGCTCTATTGCTTTGCCCAAGTAAAGTGGGCCAATACAAGTTCTACTTATTAAGGTCCATAGGTTAAATTAGTGTCTGTTTTTTACCTGTTTGTACATTTGTGTTTTAGACTTAGTTGGATAATATTTGTCAAATTCACTGAACGTACTTAATTCAAACATACAGAGAAATTCTCAGGAAATGATTCTTCTTACATTTGCACTGTAGAGTAGTTCACTGGATGTCAGCGTCTCTGGCTGGGCTGACACTCTTCACAAAGCAGTTTGATTGGCTAGTAGTGGAGATATAAAGAGAAGACATACAGCTGCAGAGAGGCTTCTTGAACAGATCCTTTCCAGGAATTCAATAAATACTAAAGCCAAAATGCCTTAAGTATTATGAAAACAACAACCACAACCTCTAGATAAATAGGCTTCAAGTATTCCAAACAAATCATACACACTTTCAGCCATCATAGTTGAAAGAAGACATATTGTGCATATTTAAATTCCTTCAACAAATACTTTGAAGAACTTACTATAGTTTCTTCAAAAACTGACAACACAGAAGCAAATGGGTTATTTGACATCAGCGATTAAGATTACCATTTCATAGAAAAAATATTCTATAAAACATTACAAATATTTTATTGTAATTATCTTCTAGCAGTAGAATTTACTTATTTCCATGTGGTATTTGACAATCACAATGGATTTTTAAGATACTGTGAGTAAATCTTAAAATATTAACTTCTTTTGAAATACTGTCTTTCTGATCTGCCAAAATTTTAAATCATACTATATAACATTTACATGGTTTTATTTCCATGCTTGGAGTTTTTGATTAACTATAACAAATAGGAAAAGAAATTATGGGCTTGTCACCACCTCCCAGGTATTTTCATGGAGATGTACACATATTATAGGAGGTAAACACATATTAAATGAGATTACAAAACTATGACCATAGTAAAACATTATCTGTCCTACAGATACAGAAGTATAAATATGTATTGAAAAGCACAGATGCAAATTATCTTGTAAAATTCCTTTTTACATAAAAGATACCAAAAGATAAGACAATACCACCTTTAGATAAATAACCATAAAAATACTGTACACACAAAAATATTAACTAGCTAGATGTTTGTAAGCTCTCACTATTTCCTTGCACCACTCTCAATAATTTACATTCAATTTATAATAATACATTAAAGACTTCACAAAAAGGATATAATGGTGCATATCTAGCAAGCAAAAAATGGTATCTAAAAGTATTAGAATACTTTGGTTATGTTTACACATTTAAACTTTAGAGCAAGAGAAGAATGAGTTTTGACAATGTACATGAATTCCTTCAAATAAATATACTACATGAATTCCAATACTATGTACAATACATATTTTCTAGTGAAAAATTTAGGCATCTCATGATCTTGACAACAAATTTACACACCTCAAGTAGCCTAAGAGTGATTGCCAACCAGTCATTATATGTCATTTTAACTCAAAGATGTGGTCAGAATTGTTCTCAAAAAATGTTTATGGCACTATATGAAAATCTAGTTTACTGTTTTCTTCTTTCTATGTTAAATATTTTCTAGCAGTAGAATTTACTTATTTCCCTCTGATATGTTTCTCAGGTTTGCAAAACATTATAGAATTATTGACACATTTTCATCATTTAGTGACAGAATGATGTAAAAAACTCATTTTAAATTTGTAATGTACTGCCTGAGGGCAACTAGAGCACCAAATTTCAATAATATCAATCTCATCTTCCTGTAACAAGTTTCTGAACACCTCTAAATAACAGGTTTGTAAAGTATGGTCCAATTAATTCCCCAAGTTCATTAATGTGGCAGCAAATTTTGCAGTGCAAAATACTGGATAGCCAATAAGTTATAAAATTAACAAGAGAGGGAGAGGAAGTCTAATAGGTTAGTATTTTCAGCCTAAAGGAATAATTATTATTAGTCTTTAAATTTTTCTTATTTATTTTTTAGCAGAAAGTCTTTAATCATGAAATTATGATGCTATATTTAACTACAAAAATTTTTAGATTTATAGCAAGATCAAAGGCAACAGTTTCTGCCTGACACATTAAAATTATTAACATCCTCATGACATAAAAATGATAATGATTCAAGTCTAAAATCAAAGTCAACTCAAATAATCAGCCATATTGCAACTGGTTGTCTTTCTAGAATATAATGTACAGCATATTTTTTCTACCCACATTCAAATTTGTACCAAATTTCTGTTTACATATTATAGTAAACATGACAAAATATATCTGGCCTATGTTTCTCTTCTAATCCCTCCCATGTCAGTCCAACATAGTAGAAAATAATGAGTTGCAATTTTCATTTATGCAAACACTTAAAATTTCTGAACTATAAGTGTTCTGTATGTACAATATCATTTTTAAAATATCTTTTAAACTTTTTGGTTCTGCAAATATCTTTGTATTTGGTGACTCAGTGAAGTAAATTACCCTTCATGATTTAAATTTGTGATCTCTTTACATGAAACACAATGTCCACAGAACTTTTTCTTTGATGTAACATTTTAAGTCATACTATCCCATGCCTTATAGAGTGGCACTGTCTTGTTCTTCCTTGTTAAATGTGTGGGATTACTTTATCTGAATAAAATGTTCTTAGTCACGTAGAAACTAGACAAATGTATTTTTAAGATAACAGAAGAGATGGACTTAGAGCCTATTACACTCCTTAAGCGTTGCAGAGTTCAACACTGTAAACATTTCATTCAAATAGACATCTTAGTAACTGTATATATTTGGTAACTTTTATAGTAAAATACCAAAGACATACTGCCCTTAGCATCAAGATCTTATCTTCAGATATGTGTGCAAATAAAATCTCAAAATAAAAATATTTGCCTCCTCTAATTGATAAAAAGGATAATTCAAGGCAAGGCTTCTCTCTTGAGCGAGATTTGCTATCTCCTCTTTTTATCTACATTTAGTCACTTAGTTATATATAGCCGACATGTATATAAAAGATTATATTGGAAAAGGATGGTTATTTGAAGTAAATAACTATATTTTATAGTTTACATTGGAAGGAGCTTCTAGTGGATAATTTTAACTATATGATGTGTAAGTAAAATACTGATATATTAGCCTAGTTCTTATTTCCTATATAAAAGAGATAAGAATATTTTATTCTTATAAGGACTAGAATATGTGTTCTTAAAATATCATTCTGGATCATTGGAATGATCTAGAAGATTTTGAAATACTATTTCAGATTACCTGTATTCACTGTCAAAAATATTTGTAGAACCATTGCAGCAGTAATTTGAATCAAATACTTTCTTCCTGTAAATAAATCATATTTGGGGAACCTGACATTTCTTAGTCCCTGCTAGCCATAACAACATGAGCATATTACATTTACAATCATCATCAGATAGGATCTTGGAAGCTAACCTTACTGCTCTAACAAAATGACTTTATGAAAATTAAATAAACTTCTTAGCATTTTATATTTTTAATTTTCACAATGTTGAAAGGATAAATTATTCATAGGAACCACAAAAATATGTAAGTCATAAAGTATCATAAGTATGCCACACAGATACACCCACCCAACCACACACACACAGTCTTCATCCCTGAGCTTTGTGGAATGTCATACAGTGATGTTTAGTGTTAGTTGTCAAAGCTTAAAAAATCAAGAATAACCAGGAAGATGAGCCTCTGGACAAATAAAGGATTTTTTTATTAGGATCATAGATGTGAAAGATCTATGTTAATTGTGAGTTGGCCTATTTCCTAAGCAAAGGATCCAAGATAAGATTATAAAGCAGTCTTAGTGTCACTGTTTTATCACTGAGAAGAGACAAAATGACCAAGACATCTTGTATAAGAGAAAGCATTTAATTGATTTAATTGGTGGCTTGCTTTCAGTTTGTGATTGTAAGTCCATTATCATTATGTAGCAGAGCATTATGGCACATAGACATGGTTACGGAGAGGTGTATCCTAATGTTTACTCATAGAAAGTGAATGTGTGTGAGAGAGAAAGAGTGAGGGAAAGAGGGAAAGGAAGACAAGGAGAGACAGAAGGAGAGAGAGACTGAACCTGGTATGTGCTTTTGTAACATCAAAGACCACTGCCAGTGACACAGTTCCTTGAACAAGGCCACACCAACTCAATGAATGTCTCACCCATTAATCTCTCTCAAATAATGCTCCCCTGCTTGGTGACTAATAACTAAGTCTATTGGGGCCCCTTTTTATTCAAGAAACCACACTTGCAATGAGCATGTATGCATTTACTGTGCTCTGTTCCCTTATCATTGTTGGGATATAATCAGATACTTCAAATTCAGCTGCTGTAACTTCTACAGTATGAAATTCAGTAGTTTGGAACATTGAGCTAAAATTAACATGTTCATTTATGTTACTTTTGGCAAGATAGTTTATCACAGCAACAATTAAAGAAATTATAGACTGTCATTTAAAGTGCAAAATCCAACTCTTCTTTGAAGATCCCTTGAAGATCCTAATTTATACACTCAAACTTCTTATGCAAGCTTTCTTTTATTTATTTTAAAAAGAATTTATTTTGGAAGATATCATCATTGGCTCCTTTTGTCATGTTCTGGCCTTTCTTTCTCGGCTGGACCCTCTTATGGTCCCCTTTAAACTTTTTTATTATTATTATGAATAAAGAAGTCACCTTTCTATCCTTGTATATCCACATTCAAGGTACCTTTCCCCTCCCACCACATCAGGTCATTCTTTCTTCTGCACATCTCCCCATGACCCCATTGGGCATGCAGTCCCAAGGTCCTATGGTCACAATATTGCTTAGTTCAGCCTCCACTCCTGGAAAATCCAGTTTTCTCCCTCCAACATCAGGACTGAGTCAGGTGTTCCTCTAGGGGGATTGGGATCCAAGGAGTTAGTCCAGGGTGTTTCTGATCCCAAGCTGTTCAGTGGTTGTGGTTTGCAGCTTGGGCATGCTTGTTTTTTTTCTTGTTTGTTTGTTTGTTTGTTTAGAGTCCACCAATATGTGAGTACATCCCCTGCTTATCTTTCTGAGTTTGTGATACCTTGCTCAGGAGGATATTCTCCAAATCCATCCATTTGCCTGCAAATTTTAGGATATCATTTTTTCTTACTGCTGAGTAGTACTTTATTGTGTAGATGTACCACAGTTTGTTAATCCATTCTTCAGTTGATGGGCATCTAGGTTGTTTCCAGTTTCTTGTTATTACGAATAATGCTGCTATGAACATTGTTGAACTAATGTCATTGGAATGTGACTGTGCATCTTTAGGGTATACACCCAGAAAACTCATGCAAGTTTTCTATTGTGAAATTTCAACTTTTATTTGTAGTCAAAGTTATTTGGGTAAGCAATCTAAATAAATTTGTTTAGTTTGTTAATTCTCTGGAAATATTAGACTATATTTACCTAGTTACTCATTAACTCCTCTCAACTATGTTCACCTCCCTAGTCATAACCCCAACATTGTGTCTTTTATTTATTTTTTTACATTTAATCACTGATTGACTCAAATCTGCACAGTCCACATGCATTTGGGGTGATGTCATCCACTGGAGCATGATTAAACTACCATCAGCATCATTCTTAAGTAAAATTATCAAGTCCTCTTCGGGAGGTCATGCATTGTATAGTAGGTGCTTAGTTAGAAGCAGGATCTCATAAAATTTTCATCATACAAATCTTTCCCTTCATTTTTTAAGAAACTTTGGGGGTGTTGCCTAAACAGGACTTTCCACATAACAGATGAATAACCACCCTAAGTGCTATCACAGAACTTACATCTAACAGTGACCCTAAGTGCTATCACAGAACTTACATCTAGAAGTAGAGGATGGGAGGCATGGCTGAGCACTGGGCTGAGTCCCTGGTCCATCTAACAGCAGGGGAAAAGACAATATATGAGCAAGGGGATAGGGACTATGGGGAAAATTCTCATTGTGATGGTTGGCTAGAGCTCTGGGGAGCTCACTGAATCAAGAACAGCCACCTGGGAGCCATCAGGAAAAGGAACTAAGCCCTCAAAGAATAAGCAACTATCCACTGGCATGGCCAATATGTGGAGCCTCAAGGGGAAGGTTCAGACTGTGTTTCTATGCATGGACTGGCACCTTGGAGCCCACTCCCTCCATAGGATCACCTAATCTCGTCTTGATATTAGGATAAAGAAATCTAACTTGCCTGGAGTAGATGCTGAGCTAATGTACCTTGGGACCTATTCTCCTTTCCAGGGAGGGGGAGAGGGGGGAAGAGGGAGGCTGAAGACTGACTGGGAGAGGTCAGGAGTAGGAAAGGAGTTGGAACAAGGTGATACATGGATTAAAAATAATGAGACTTCATCCTATGAAAATAAAATAAAATAAAATGAAATGAAAAACCTTGATAATTTTGAATCCAGAGTAAATTTTCCCCTGATTTTTCCACTTAATTTGTTTCTGGATTTGTTTGTATGAGTATACAGGAAGACTTTTGACTTTTCACTCCTCATTTTCTATTTGTTTCTCAGTGAATGTATTCATTAGCTTTAGGAGATTTCTGGTAAATTACTTAAAGCCTCTTATGCATAGTACTATGTCACCTGAGAAATACAACTTCCTCTTTCCAGTATGTATCATCCTCTTTAACCTTTTCTTCTAAGACTTCAAGCACAAGTTGAACAAGTGTAGAAGTTTACATTCCTTGTCATATTCTTATATTTAGTGAGATATTTAGATTTTGTCCATTTAACATAATGTTTGGACTTATTTGATGTTGCACTAATGTCTCCTGCATCTCTATATTCCAAAGGATTTTTATCATGAGGTTTTATATTGTGTCAAAGTCCATTGGTGCATCTTCTGGTATTTTTGTCCTTGTTATTTATATGTGCTATTACATGTATTCTTTCTTGAACCATTCCTACATTTTTTAGATAATGTAGGCTTAATTTTGTTGCTAATGCATTTGATCTGATTTTTAAATTGTATTTGAAAATTTTTTTGTATGTGCATTAATCACAGAGATTGGTTTATAGTTATTGTTTCAGGAGGAGCTTGTCTTATTTTTGTACAAATGTAAATCTGGCTTCATATAAAGAATTCAGAAGATATATTTCATACTTTATGAAATATCAGAAAGAGTACTTATTCTAATTCTTTGAAAACTTGCTAGAATCCTGCCCTTAATCCATTTAGGTTTAGGCCTATTTTGAAATTTTTCAAATTACTTTTTCTTTTTTTGATATTCCAGACTATTTTATTAAATATAAAATATAACACCACACGATCTCCTTCCCAAGTTGATTTTGATCATAGTGGTTTTTTTTTATTTTTTTTCTTTATTTATTTTGTATTTATCAAGAAAAACAGTAAAATGAATTTAAAATGCTGATAAGGTAACAATAACTATAAAGAAGATAAAAATCATAAGCATGATTTATCAAGGGTGATAATGCAAATAAGATTGCTACACATATATTTACTTTGTGTTCAGCTTTCCCTCTGAATTTTTTTTTTTTTTTGCCATCCTTGTATATCCCCATTCAAGGTCCCTTCCCCCTCCCACCACATCAGGTCATTTTTTCTTCTCCACATCTCCCTATCCCCTCCCTGGGCAGGCTGCAGTCTGTCCCATGGTCCCACTGACCCAATAATGCTTAGTTCAGTCTCCACTCCTGGCAAATTCAGCTTTGTCCTCTCTCCCTCAAAAGTGAGTCAGGTGCTCCTATAGTTGGAGTGGGATCTGAAGGGTCAGTCCAGGGTGTTTCTGATCCCAAGCTGTTTAGTGGTTGTCGTTTGCAGCTTGGGCATGCTTAGCTTTTTTCTTATTTGTTTGCTTAGAGACCACTAATGAGTGAGTACATCCCCTGTTTATCTTTCTGAGTTTGTGATACCTCGCTCAGGAGGATATTCTCCAAATCCTAAAATTCTCAAATTACTTTTTCTATGTAATTTTCTTCTGATGGTGTGTTAGAGACTTTTAGATTTGAGAATATTTCAACAATGGGACTTTCACCCTATTTTCTTCAAAAGGTCAAGCATTTCATTTATTATTTTGAAGTTGTGTAATTCAGTGTTAGTGATTTTTCAAGTAATAAGATCTTTGAAAAACTATTTTTACTGTGATATCTTTATCACATTTTAAATTAACAAGGCTCTTTGTTATAGCCATATTATTTTGAGCCTTAACAACAGCCCAATTAATTAAGAATCACTATCTTATTTTCAGGAAGAAACTAAAACTCTCAGCTTATAGGATAATAGAGAAATAATCCAAGTAATATATGCAAAATATTAAAACCTAATGAAGGATGATATGGAAAATATATTTAATAGCAACATTTAAAATGTTGAAGCAAGAAATCAGAAGTTGGAGACTAAACAATAATAGAGAGTGATACGCTATCTAAAAATGCATCCCCCAATTTTTTCTTTACTGTAAATATGTACAGATCCCTTGAAGATGACTAAGGGACCATATAGTGTTCTTACAAATTAATTGTCTTTAGAGATGACCCATTAAACGCAAACCTCATTATTGTAAAACTAGTCATGTGATACTAAGTAATAATATAACATATAATTCAAACCAACAAAGGCTGCTGAGGCAAACACTAACATTTTGGGAAAGCTTGATGATAATGTTGAGATTGTTACTAACTGACAAAGTAATTTTATTAGTTAATAATTTTATGTAGAATGCCACTTTGTCTCACATGTTTCTCTTTTGTCATACAAATCTGCACTGTTTCAAAGACCTCCACATTATTTATTTCTGTACACAAGATAGACATATTTTTAAAAATAAGGAAAAAAAGAAATAAACCCTCTATCTCTCATTCAGTCCTCTGGATTAGAAAGCACCTCTCATTCTTTTTGATGCTACACTCCAGTGTGCCTTATCAAACAACCTTCTTTTGAACTTTGAATTATTTTGGGCAGAGATTAAAGCATTTGATGTCATATGTAGACAATAAAATTCTTTTTATCTCAGTGGTATTTCATTATACTTTGTGACTTAGAAACAAAATGAGTTTAACATCAAGCCAAGACACATCTTTAAGATTGCTATGATAATGCTAATATGCCATTTAAAATTTAGGCCATCTGGGAAATTGAAAGGGTGACAAGTGGAACCAACCTGCATCTAACTGGCATGACACCAGACATTGGCATGGCCTAAGTGACAGCTGTAGTATCTGGAGGGAGTGTGATAAGAAAATCCTGTTATACTATTAAGCTGGATTTTCTTAAATTTCATCTTACTTGATTTCATAGGTACCTATTTTATTTTAGAACAAAATGCGTTCCTGAAATGCTCTTGTCCTTAAGCAAATGTGAGTAAAGTTGTATTTGGCTCTACATCCAATCATCCCTTTTAATTGAGGGATTTTCTGCTATGAAAAAAAAGAATGTGAGAGCATATAACATAGTATATACTATCAGGGCAATGTGTTCAACAAAAGAGCCAGGGTTTGTGACAGTGGTTACAATCCACCAGTGCTGGATGGCAAGGGTATCAAATACAACCAGGCTCAGTTTCATTCCCAATTGAGCATCATCTTTGGACAAAAAGTCAATCATGTAACTATCCAGGTGTTCTAGCTTATTGAGCAAGATAAGACAGCTAGTGCCAGCTTAGTTTCACTGCAGCTGGAAAAGCTCTGAGCGAAGTCACTTTCTCCTATCCCAGCCCATGATTTTGGACATTGAGCCTATGCTGAACTAAAACATTCCCTTTTCTTTCAGGAGGACAAAAGACCAAATCTGATTCTCTCTTCATTGTTCAATACATACAAGTAATAATTATTCAAATGTGTTTATATGAGTTGATTTACTGAAATATAAAAGTAATATGACTAGAACTTCTTCACTCACAGACCAATAAAAACAAATTGTATAAACAAACAGCTATAATATGTCCCGGAAATGACATCAGGGAAAACATACACAAAGTATTAGAATAATCACAAACTATATTGAAATTTCTCTTGTGTAGAAGTTGCATTTATCATTTCTATCAAATTTTAATATTTATCTAATTTCAAAATGACTCTCCAATAAAAGCATGCAAACAGCTATGATCTATGACCCTTTGAATTTTGATTGGTTCTCTGGATATATTAAAATTCATCTGTCTCTGTGTAAAACAATCTAAACTCAGAAATTAGGATATTTACTAAGAAAGAAAAAATTACCAGACAAGTCTCTAACATGATACTGGTTAATAGTAATTCTCTGATCTCTCTCTCTCTCTCTCTCTCTCTCTCTCTCTCTCTCTCTCTCTCTCTCTCTCTCTCTCTGTATGCAGATGTATGAGTGCAGGCTCATGCATACTATGGCATGTCAGTAATAATTGAAATGTGAATTTCAGAGACAAGTGCAAAACTACAGTATCTCCTTACTTTCACCATGTTTGAGACAGAATAACTTGTTTAATGATGTGAATGCTAGAATAACTGGCACTGAACTTTCCAGAAGTTCTCTTATATCTGCTTTACACCCCACTTTAGAAACAACAGGATAAGTGATGTTTGGTACCACTTAACTTTTCACATGACTTCTGAGGATCTAAGATCACTCTTGCAGTGATCTGTGCTAACCTAGCAATTTTTCCAGGCCCGAAATGGTTTTTAAAATGGCAAACCTAAGCCTCAAGTAAAATGTCATATTTTTAGCATGTATCAGTACATACCATTAGCATTCTTGTTCTACTAAATTAAGTATAGTGTGAAGATGTTATGAAATAATACAGAATGGACAACACAGATAAAAAATATAATAGAAAAAACTTAAAATAAATTCTTAGAGATAGCATTTTATCTTACAAGAGAAGAATTTATCAGTCCCTAGAAGTAGATTGTCCCCATACCACATGGAAAATAACCTCTGATAAACATAATGATAACATGTACTAGAATCATGAGCAAAGACAGCCAGGCTTGGTATGGTGATATATTAACATGTCCTAGTTCTTATCTTAGAAAATGCTATGTTGAGATGTGAATGTTTTTTCCCTGCCTTATTTCTTAAGCCCCTCATTCATGTTGGCAAAACTTAAACCAAGTATTAAATGTGAACTCTGTCTCTACCACCTTGAACTTCAGTGTGATTTAATTATGCTCTTCTAACCAGTTAGTAAATCTAAATTAATAGGGCAGCTTCAGAACCAATTTTGAAAGCAAAATTTGTCTCCCAATGACAGCCTTCTATTCCTGGCCAAAGAGGTTGGACTGTAGTTGTGTTTCAAATGACAAGGCATTTTCTAGGCACTTTCCTCACAGACTTAGTATTTTAACCTGGTTTGTTGACTACCTTCTAGGAACATGTACCCATTAAGTATTCATCCTGTACTATGGAAACTTATCTTCATAGACCACAAATTCATAAAAATTAGACCTTTTTACTAACGCTTTCTGTTCTTGTTCAATATATTTGAAAGAGAAAGCCATACAAAAAGAAAAATAAGAGACTTTGAATCTATAATTTTCATAAACTTCAGGCAATAAATTTTGGTTCTGACTTTAATTAAAGTGTCTAGAAGTTCTCATAATTTGTCAGCTAAGACAGACATCTCAGCTCTCTGCCACTTGATGGGTCATTATGCACCACGGAACTTACACTAAAATGAATGCTCAGAAAATGTAATTCTTATCACTTGAAGTTCTTTCTTGCTCTCACTATTGCTTTGTTTTTCTTTCTAGATTATTTTTACCACAGCACCATCTTGTTATATTTTCAGAATCTCTATGTTGTGGAAACAAAAAAAGTACTGCATAACATTGCATGCTAGCTTAGACTGAATAAAAACATTAGCTCAATTGGGTACATTATCCAGGTCCTTTACTGTGACCTAGTCTCACAAATTCTTGTCCTAAGACTATTGGACTCTGCCTGAGCTTATGACCAACTATCTCTCTTGGCTAGGCTCAATGCATATTACATGACTCCAAACAATTTTAGCTAGTTGTGTCATTTTTGCTGGTTGTGTCCCCCAGGCAGATTCACATATTATGTGTTCCATTGGATGAATGCACATTCAGCAACCATTACCCAGTGTTTTAGTAGTGCCTTGGGACAAGAATTAGGACCAGAAATAAGTAAGGACATGCCCCACTCTGCCAGATGCTTAGTCACTCCATGATTACAGAGATGCATGCTCTAGTTCACCATGCCAATGAGAGTGACTGAAAGGGGCGGGAGAGGGAAGGGTGTGTGACCAAGGGGATACATAGATAAAAATGAGACTTTATTCATAATAAAAAGGAAAAATAATAAAATCTACAAGATGTTCTCAAGTAAAAATAAAGCTTTAGACAATTTATATGGGTAAAATTCTTCATAGCATTCATAAAGGTATGCAGACAAGTGAGTAAAATATAGTTTTAGATTATATGATTGTCTATTAACATACTCATACATATCTGTATACATATATGTAGTTGAAAGTCTGTGTACCATGATGGACAAGTTGTATGTGCACATGATAAACAGTTAAGTCACTTACAATAACATGTTTCGGTAAAAGAAATTTTTTGGTCCATTCAAAAGTATGGACTCTCAACTTTTGCCCTTTATTGTGCAACATAATTTTCAAAATATCAATAAAAATTAGTGTCAAGTACACCATGAAAGATATATCACATTTTCTACCTCCAGAAGTTGACTAAGTATACCTATTATGTTCTAATGGACTACTTTGTGTTCTTATTAGATAGAAACTACAAATTTCTTTTTTTAATTTTTATTTTTACTTTATTATTATGAACAAAAAAGTCGCACTTTCTATCCTTGTATATCCTTATTCTTCTCTCATATAATACATTGTGAACACAGTCTTCCCACTCTCCACAATTCCCAGTAATCCCTCCACTTCCAAATAAACTGTTTCTTCGTTTTTCTTCAGAAAGTAACACACTTAACTTCTTATATCTTATAGTTCAAGTATCTGAAAAGCATGCATCTTCATAGAAATTGTGTGTGTGTGTGTGAGTGAGTGTGTGTGTGTGTGTGTGTGTGTGTGTGTGTGTGTGTGTGTGTTTGGGAGAGTGTCCAAGTACTTGTAAACTTCAGGGAATTTAGTTAGCAATAATTTTTGGCCCGTTCGAAATGAGATGTCTTTTTATGTTCATACCAAAGAAACTATAAATGTCCTTTGCAAAGGATAGGCTAATTATTCTCATTTGAGCATTATATTATATACACATGTAGTAAAATACCACATTGCTTTCCTTATAATTATTTGTGCTTATTTAAAACATGAGGCCATGAAATAGGTCCAAGATCAAGAGCATTTGATGTTCAATCATCTTTTACTCATATATAAGAATTCAAATAACAAGACAAGAAAACATTTGAAATGAACCTATATATAACTCAAGATCCAAAACATCTTATGGTATGGCCTCTTTACTCACATTCTCATACATGCACATATATACACATGTTCATAAACTTATATACACACAATAAATAAGTGAAAACTGTAATGTGTCAGCATTTCCATAAATTAACTCTCTTAATCAAAACTAAACAATCACTTACAATGTGTATCAACAATATAGGTTATCTAAGTTTACAGGTTCTTATTCAGATCAACTTAGTATAGCTGAGACATTGTTTTACTTTTTGAGGGCATTTATTAAACTTCAATCCATGTATGCAAACATAATCCGTAAATCCCCAACTAACCATGCAAAATGTTAAAGAGCCAAATATGACCCAAGAAAATCAACTATTGATTAGTTAACCAACAAAATCTGCAGGAAAAATTTCAAAATGTACATATAAGATACCAAACATACATAGTTTTTATAATTGCCAATATTACTAAAAATAATTAGGAGTATATTTCTAAAAAATTACATGTCACACATCAAGATCAAAACACTTAGCTGTCACCAAAAATTCACAGGAATTGAAGCTGACAAAATCTTCCAGCAATTTCATCTACTTCAAATGAATATAGTCATTTCATTGTTTCATAGCTTAACAACAGAAATAAAGATAGAAAATAAAGTTAGACTTTTCTTATTGCTTAATTGCTCTCATTATGATTCCTAGATATGATTATCTGTTTTAGATAACACTAAAAACAGTTTACTTCAAATTAACAATCATGATACAAGCAATATTTATGATTTTAAGTCATAGTCAGAAAATGCCCAATTTGTTTGAATGTCACTATGAAAAATAATATCTCCTTGTTATATATTTATAAACATAACAAAAGAAAAATAGTCTTCATAGTTAGCAATGTAGTAATACAGAAGTTGAGGTAACTTTCTGTGTTTTCATTATTTATAAAGTCAAATAAATACACATAATTATGGGATTGGATGGCTCATAACATTAAGATAAGCACTTAGGGTGCAGAATTTCAAAGCCAATCTGGTCTGCATAGTGAGTTGCAGAACAGACAGTGATATATCACAGGACCTTGGCTCAAAAGAATTAGGGCTGCCGTCTTCAGCATCAGGCTGATTAACAGATGTCTGATGAATTTGAGTCATTCACATTTTTTGCAACAAATGAATATATTAGTCTTTGCAGTGCATATTACATCACAGTAGAGAAACCAGAGAGAAAAGTAACTGTAGCTTGCCTATAATCATAAAACAACAAATAAACACTAGAATGAGAGAAAGAGCACAAAGACAAGGTTTTATATACAATGATTGGGAAATTGCACAGCAAAGATTTTAGAGAAAGAAAACAAGAGTTGAGATTGGATTAAGAAGGACTAGCATCCTCCGTAGGGAGGTAAGAATAAAAGTACTTCAGAAAAGACATAAATTGCATCTTACTTTAAATAGAAATAAAGAAGGGGAGATAAGTTTTCTTAAATTAAGTGCTTTTCCTGTTTGTTTTCAAATCAACTTACTCATACAGTGGATATTTTAACATTTACATGTTATATTTCTGAAACTTAATAATAGTCTTACTCTACTTGAAAGAAAAACTAGTTTCAAATCTGGTATTTTATACCAGCCAGTATAGCAAGTTCTCCACATCAACTGTAAGGAAAACTAGCATCTTCTTACAATCTCTTGTTGGTCATGACCTCCATAAGCAACATTCTCCATTTACCTTTGTGAAGTAATCACATATCACTTTAATACCTAATCCTCTTTCTTTTGTTTTCCTTTTATACTATCTTTAAGAAATAAACGGACAATTTCCAGAAAATGGGCTCTACATACCTCATCATCTAATTCCCAGTACCAATAATACTTAGAAGCACTAGAAATAATTGTCAACAATCAATAAAGCAATTTTAGGGAAGAACCTGAAAAGTGTTCTCAATTCTTTCAATTTAAAAACAGAATTGGAAGTTTAATGTTTCTTGGGGTCTTCAATAGGACAATAAAATGCATTTTTGCAACTTTTATGATGATTAAAATGTTTTAACAAAAGATACAGATTTTACTATTTTTATTGTAGCATCAGAAATTAAGTGTGCTATTTGAGTAGCAATAGTTTTAGTCACAAAAATCATACTATAAAATTAAATATGAGAGTTTGTCTTTTGTTACCAACTTTAAAAAAAATAAAAGCTGAATCTTAAAGGTAGTTTTACAGACTATATTCTTTCATAGGCTCAAAATAAAAGAGGTAATGCTATGTCTTGTTGCCATTGATTGACCTAAGAAAAACTATTTGACTTCTATTTGCATTTATCAACCATCATATTATACATGGTTGAAATGTAAAAATTTTAACACTAAGTGTTACATATATCTCATGAGATTTGTTAATATTTATAAACTACTGCAAGATATTTACCTCCATATGTAGTATAAACTCCAAAGCAATGTTTAATAAAATAACTATTTAATATTTGTCTGTATTTAAATTATACATGAGCCTGTAGCCTTTCAACAATACCCAAATGTGCATCTGAAAAATAAAGCAATTAAATATACTTTTGAAAATATAAGTGGATATCATATTTTGTTTCAATGAATCTTAGGAAAGTTAACTCTTCTAATAGTAATTGTACATTTTAGTTAAAATTTAACTATAATATTTTCCCTTTCTCTTTCTTTCTGTAAGCGCCTCCCAGTTTGCAGCCCTTCAACCCTCTTTCCCCTTCCCTACACTCAGAGTGATAGACTGTTTTTTCTTATTTTTTTATAAAAATACATTTTTCTCACATAATATATCCTGATTATTTTCTCCCTTCACTCTACTCTTTCCAATTTCTCCACTTTCTTCCATCCAGATCCATTCTCTTCCTACTTCTCATTAGAAAATAAATAGTAAGAGATAACAGTAAAGTATATGTTATATTATGCTATAATAATATAGCAAAGTTTGTAAAAATAAAAATAAATAATAAAAAGCCCAAGAGAAGTTTGAAGAAACAAAGACTTCTTGTCCTCCTATTTAGAAATCCCATTAAAACACTTAGCTGGAAGCTGTAATATTTATGCAGAAGACCTGATGTAGAATTTTGGAGGATCTGTGCATGCTGTATGTGTCTCTGTGAGTTTATATAAACTATAATAATGTTTTGAGACCCTCATTTGATGGTGTCTTCCATTTCTTCTGGCATTTATACTATTTCTTTCTTCTCTTTTGTGGAGTTCCCTGAGCCCTGCAGGGAGAGATTTGATAGAAAAATCTGATTTAAGGCTGAGTGTTTTAATATCTTTCTCTTTCTGAATAACATCTTGATGTTTCCATCTACTACATAAGGAAACTTCTCTGATGTCTGTTGAGCAAGTCAGTGGGCTAAGAGTATAGCAAAATGTCATTAGAAGTCATTTTAATGTTGCCTTTTCATTGTTGTTATTTTCCTTATTATTATAACAGCAACATTTTACTTTGGCTACATCCTTGATCAGTAGAGTTTCACATTTTTGGTCACCCAAGCAGTATAGTATGTAGTACTTTTTAAAGGAAGAGTTATTTGCAAATGTCTAAATAAGCTGCTCTCAGGCTGCGTATGTTGAACATTCTGAATGAGTTAAAATATACATAAATATCCATTTTTATAAAATTCACATGCTAACAGAAGCAGCTAGACTATAGGCAATTTATGTTCTTGAACACTATAACTATGATGCATCTGGTGTAAATAATGCCATAAATATTTAATTGAAAGGGGACATTCTTTACAGACTGTTATTGTAAGATTTTCTTCACACAATCTTAAAGGAAAACCAGTTTTCATCATAACCTAAGAAAGGAATTTACAAGATTAATTCAAAGAAATCATTAGCCCTCCTATACACTAAAGATAAAAGGGCTGAAAAACAAATAAGGGAAATGTTACCTTTTATAGTAGCTGCAAATAGCATTAAATACCTCAGTGTAACTATAACCAATGAAGTAACAGATCTGTTTGACAAAAACTTTAAATCATTGAAGAAAGAAAGCGAAGAGGATATCAGAAAATGGAAAGATCTCCCATGTTCCTGGATAAGTAAGATCAGCATAGTAAAAATGACAATCTTACAAAAAGCAATCTACAAAATAGGAAATATTCTTAACCAATTCATAAGATAAGGTCTAAAATTGTTTAACGAGCAACTACAATTATAATTTTATTAGAAATAATAAAGAAGTTATGAAGAAGACAACAGGAGATAAAAGGCTCTGAAGACAGCTACAGGTTTTCAACATGTGTTTTTTTATTATCTTTTTTATTTTTGAAATTGTAATATAATTACATCATCATCCTTCACCTTTTTATTTCTTTTCTTCCCTCCAAACTCTCCAATATAGCTTCCATTGTTAAATTCAACTTCACTTTTGTTTATTCATATCTTAGAGAATGATTGAAATTTTAAAGACCCTGAAATTAAAATGGTCAGCAGACCAATCAATTATGTTGCTGAACGTGCGTATACATGATGTTTTAAGAATTAATCTGAAAACTTTAAGGACTTTATTATATTCTGCACAGATAATTGCAGTGAATATTTATTTGGTGTGCTACATTTAAATCAAAGTGATATACATGTTTGTGTTCTAACAGATAACTCAATATTTCTCCTAAATAAAGCCAGAAAATTCTGGCAATTGAATAAGCTGAGTTTAAAAAATCTTAAATTCTGTCAGAAATGATTTATTATTCTATATTTCTATTAGACATCATTCCCCTTGTACGTCATTAAGGATAACAATTATATGATTAAATATTCCTGGGAATCTCTTTATGTTAGCAAATTGTTTGCTTATATAATGCTATGATGAATAACTTTATAAAGTTTCTGACCTTTGGTTCTAAAATTGAAAACAATTATAATACTATTTAATGAATCAACCCATATATCATTCAACAAATCTGAGTCTCCATTCATTTATTTCCTTCCATAAAAAATGACATTACAGTTGATCTTTGTGATTTCAGATTTTACATTTGCACATTATAATAATTAAAGTAATGATCACACACTATACCTCAAGCACCAATTTTGATGTGAATGCTTCTCTCAATTTTCCCTTCTGCCTTAGTGGGATGCACCAGTGCACTCATGCCAGCTAGCAAGGGAAAGATGTAGTCTGCCTGTGAGGATGCTGGTTTTCACTGCACAATGGTTTATATCAGCTTTCACAGCTGCTGGATAATATAAGCTCCTTAGAGGCTCTAAAGAGAGTTTCAGACACCTGTCAAGCCAGGTGCTCAGGGGCAGCTACTGCCCTTGAAATAATAAGGCTGGCATAAAACCAATTTCTTCTCCACAACCTTCACCACTATTAGAAATGTAAATATGTAAATAGATAGATGAAAGATAAAGTAAAACATAAAAAGCTCTTATATGATATAGTTAAATGATACAACTATTAATCCACAGACAGACACCTTTATGGGCACAAAAAATACAAAAATCTGTACACTTAAAAATCTAAAGCAAAGCAAGTTTGGAATACAAAAAGGAAGCTTACTCAGCATGTTCTGAAGTGTTACTTACTTTTTAATCATTAATAAGACACTAAATTTATGAAAACTTGAAGTGAAACCAAAGACTGAAACTTTAGCTTCAGGTTTCAATTGATTCATCTTTTTGAAAAGAAAATAATAATTCACTAAGTAGGGCTGCAGGCTACTAACCCTACCCCAGGGTAACAATGATGCTTTGCAAAATCACATTGTATCATAAAATGCATGCACACAGGGGAGAAAAGCATATGAAACTGTTAGGTAATCCTCAAACACAGGGAAAAAAACTACATCCTCAGGTATCCTATTTGTAATTCCCTTGATTCTATGTTCACATGATTTTCCTTTTTGTACAGTTTCTCAAGTTAGAGCAAATTTTCTTGTATAGTTATTTCAAAGCCCCATGGGCCTGGTGTTTCATGTGGGTCATTTATATCAAGCTGAAAAAAAAAATGCTTTCAAGAAGAAACCATACATGTATTGCACTTATGGTATCTGTGACAAAAGAAATTTTTATTGACTGCTTGAAAGCCTTCCTGAAACAGACATGGTAATCTGACATTTCTCAGTTTCACTGGTTTATTTATGTTTATAATTGACAGTTTAGAGATTTGTTATTTTAAGCATTTATCATATGTTCATGGCATTAACTGTAAGGAATTTTTAAATATACTCAGTAGATTTAAAAATATTTTGGTATTATGCCCCAAAACATAGCTTAGGTATTTTGGGATTAAGTGTAAAATAAGTTTACAAAGTAAAAACCTACATACTTTTTATCCATCATTACATGATAACTCCCTATTAGTAATATTTTCACAATCTTACTATTATGAATCAACAAAGAAACTGTGAAACACAGTGAGTAACATGCATGTGCTCATACAGAGCTCTCAAGAAAGCCCTATGTATCAGTCAGCTTTTTACCAAAACATAAAATAACAGAAAACATCTCAAGAATAAAAAAAGATTTGGTTTTGACTCAGTTTTAAATATTTAACTCTTGTTGTGTGTTCCCATCAGCTTGAGCTTGAGATAAGTCTGACATTAATGATTGAACATATGTAGTAGAACAAGGCTTATGCTATTGTGAGAAAACATAAAGGGTCAAAAAAGAGAAGGATTGTAACCTTGAAAGGCAGTCAGTTAGTGACCTGCTTCTATCAAAACAAATCCTTCCTCTCAGTGCCTTTACCCATAATCCCTCACTCCTGCTCTCAACAAAGAGAAACCTAAAGCCTTCAACATCTGATTACACTGAGCTCATTAATTTAAATGACTTCCCTCTACTTGAAAGTAATTTATGTGTGACATTTGTAAAGGATCATATCTAAATCATTAGTTTTACTTTGATGATTTACAAGATAAAAATCAAAACACAAATCATACAATTTATTAAAAATTATCATCTATCCTACACTTTGATTTCAAATTTGACAAAGTTTATACTAGAAGAGATTGCAGATTGCTATCTTTAAAAAAGCTAGGCAGTTTAAAATATTAAGATTCATAATAGGCTTATAGAATGGGAATCATCAAATATCCTTCTTTTAATATTAAATTGAACAAAGTTATTTATAAATTAAAAGAAAGTCTTGTTTAGGCACCCTCTTCACTATTGCTTGGAGTCCTAGCCATGAATATCTTGTGGTTTTTGGATGTTTCTCTTTAACCACACAATAGCTGCCTGTATAAAGGAATTTATTTCTTTTTCTCCCTCTCTGTGCTCCTCCTACTCAACCATTTTATTCTCTTATGATTTTTCCCACCTTCCCTTGCGTGTTCCCCCATATAATCTCAATTTACTTATGGAATTTTTCCTATTTTCCCTTCCCAGAAGGATCCATGGATGTCTTTCTGAAGTTCCTCCTATTACCTAGCTGCTCAGGGTTTGTGGATTGTAGCCTGGCTATCCTTTGTTTTATGTCTAAAATCCACATATGAGTGGGTACATATCATGCCTAACTTTGTTGGACTGTAGTTCCTCACTCAGAATGAAACTCTCCAGATCCATCCATTTACTTTCAAATTTCAGGATGGGTTTTTTCCCCCTGTGGAGTAGTACTCCATTGTGTAAATATACCATAATTTCTTAATGAAACCCATTCTTCAATTGAGGAGCATCTAGGTTGTTTCTAGGTTCTGGCTATGATAAATAATGCTGTTATGAACATAGCTGAACAAATGTTCTGGGGGTAAGATTGTACATCCTTTAGGTATATGTCCAATAGTGGTATTGCTGGAAAATTGAGCAGATAGATTCCCAGTTTTCTAGGAAACTGCCATACTGATTTCCAAAGTGACTGCACAAGTTTACATTCCCACCAACAATCTAGAAGTTTTTCCCTTACTCCACATCCTCTCCAGCATAGGTTGTCATCTGTGTTTTTGATTTTAGCCATTCCAGATGGTATATGATGGTATCTCAAAGTTGTTTTGATTTGCATTGTTCTGATGGCTAGACATGTTGAGCAATTCTTAAGTGTCTTTCTGCCACTTCATTTGGTTTTGGCTTTCAAATAATTTTTTAATTTTATTTATAAAATAAAGACTTCTTTATCTATGTATCCCCTTGCTTGCCCTCCCTCCCCTGTCCCAAACCCTCCCAGTCAGCCTTCAGCTGGAATCACATAACTTTGATTATGCTTGGGTAGAGGAAGTTATTTCTAAATGTTGAAAGGAAAATCAAAATAACAAATGTTACAACTATGAAAAACAAAGTCACCTAAAAAGAAACTGTAAACAGCACATTCCTAAAATCAGTGATTTTGCTAAGAATAAACCCAACAAAATGATCCTTTCTTCTAGATTATGCAGAAGGTTTTTGCAAAGGCAGGCATTGGACTTACAAATATAGGTAAACAAAGGACAGACAAGGTAATTTTCTGTCATCAGAAGAACTATGGGAAACTTCTCACAAATCCTCATACAAATTCAGGTCAGTACTAGTCTCTCATGATATCCTTTCTAGAGAAATTAAAAAACTTGAAGCCTATTCTGAAGAAACCATAATATTCTGGATGGTTAAGAAGCTACAGAAAAGAAAAAAACCAGAAAGAACCATTTATAAATACTGAGAAAGTTTAAAAAGAAAACCTTCTAAAGTTAGGGTTATAGAGAGGTTTAACCTTTGTTTCCACAAGAGTAGAAAAGGTATGGACACCATCCACATTTATAAAGATTTGATTTGAACAGAAGTAACCTCTTGATAAAGAATAATGATGTGATAATTCTATAAGGAAAATTCATGAACAAGGTTCAGGACAGAGCTCTGTTTTTGTCTTTGTCATTATAGTAAAATAGGAACAATCATCTTCAAAAACCAAAAGAGTTTGAATACCTAGATATCTAAAGGTGTACAGTAAGGCTTTCTAGAAAATAATTACAAACAAAGAAAAGTTGAGCCTATTAGGTGGTATTTGATCTTACAGTGAATTAGATAATACTTATTGTTTACAATGATTGGTTACAAATTGTTATTGGTGATAATTAGGAAAGAAGTTGAATCTGGAAAATTTTATCCTGAGTTCTTTTTTGAGAAACAAAATAAAAAATAGATACAGATGTGATAAACTAGAAAAGTAGATTATTGAATTTACTGTGAGAATAAAGTATAAATAGAATAAAAAGATAGATTAGTGAATCTAATTTTAAAAAGCAACTACTAGCTTTAAATAATTTATAGTGAATAAAGTTTTTACATATTGTATAAAAATGGTGTAAATTGATACAAAGTTGAGAATAATTTTGTTACTCTACATTTATTTATATTTTTGTTGAAGGTATTGTATTTATACAGCTCATCTAAAAAGGTAATGGAAACTGAAGGTCCTTTAAAGTTATTATTACTAACTAATTAGAATATGAAAATGCAAGTTAATAATCATTACAATCATTACAGTCATATTAGATATTCTTTCAAGCTGAAGTAAAAATATATTTTAGAAAAACAGGTTGTTTTTAAACACTTTAGATATCTACGGAATATGCCTCTTCAGATATTTTAACAACTGATTCTTTATATTTTGGTGACAATGACACATCTCTGCTTCTGTCAACCTTAATCTAAAAAATAAGATAGTGAACATTGAATAAACTCTGTATGGGGTTAATATTTCATGACAAAAGTTAGCCACTGGACAAGAAAGTGCCTTCATCTCAAATGCTGACCATATGATATCCAAAATGACACTCATGACACATAAGAAGTGACTGCTAAAAATGGCCAAAGCAAAATAGGAAAGTTTATAAGAATATCCTGCTTCACAGATAAGTCTATCATACATACTAGGCCTGTAGGCTGAAGATGGATATCCCAACCTTGAAGAAAAATCTTGGTGACTGTTCAGGAAGCCATGTGTTTCTGTCACTTGTTAAAATTTTGGAAATGGCTTACTTGCTCTTCCTATTTATTTGGTTACTATTATTTGATTTTCTGGACTCTGATAAAGGTAAAGAATAGATGGTCATAATTATAGTTATATTTGTTACAGATTCACAAAAAAATCATTAAGTGATGTAAAGTTTGAAAGACTTCAAAAGATAGCTTTGGTAGTTGATAAAATCAACAATCAATAAATGGGATCTCCTGAAGCAGAGAAGCTTCTGTAAAGCCAAGGACAATGTCAATAGGACAAAACACCAGCCTACAGAATGGGAAAAGATTTTCACCAACCCTACAAGTAATAGAGAACTGATATCTAAGATATATAAAGAACTCAAGAATCTAGAACCCAAAACCTTGAATAACCCAATCAAAAAATGGGTTTCAGATCTAAAAAGGAAATTCTCAGCAGAGGAACTACGAATGGCTGAAAGGCACCTGAAAAAGTGCTCATCATCTTTAGCCATCAGGGAAATGCAAATCAAAACAACTTTGAGATACTACCTGACACCTGTTAAATTGGCTAAGATAAAAGACACAGATGACAGCCTATGCTGGAGAGAATGCAGAGCAAGGGGAACACTCCTCCATTGTTTTTGGGAGTGTAAGCTTGTTCAGCCCCTTTGGAATGCAGTATGGTGGTTTCTTAGAAAATTGAGAGTCAATCTCCCCAAGGACCCAGCAATACCCTTCTGAGTGTATACCCTAAAGATGAACAGTCACATTCCAAAGGCATTTGCTCAACCATGTTCATAGCAGCATTATTTGTAGTGGCAAGAACCTGGAAACAACCTAGATGCCCATTAACTGAAGAATGAATTAACCAATGTGATACATGTACACAATGAAGTACAACTCAGCAATTAGAAAAAATGACATCCTAAAATTTGCAGGCAAATGGATGGATATGGAGAATATCCTCCTGAGTGAGGTATCACAAACTCAGAAAGATAAGCAGGGGATGTACTCACTCATTAGTGGACTCTAAACAAACAAACAAACAAACAAGAAAAAAGTAAAGCATGCCCAAGCTGCAAACCACAAACACTGAACAGCTTGGGATCAGAAACACCTTGGACTGAATCCTTGGATCCCACTCCCCCTAGAGTAACACCTGACTCAGTCTTGAGGTTGTGGGGAGAAAACTGGATCTGCCAGGAGTGGAGGCTGAACTAAGCTGTATTGGGACAGTAGGATCTTGGGACCGACTGCTGGTGGGGGTCGGGGGGTGGGGGGATGGGGAGTTGTGGAGAATAGAGAATGACCTGATGTGGTTGGAGGGGGAAGGGACCTTGAATAAGGATATACAAGGATAGAAAGCGTGACTTCTTTGTTCATAAAAATAAAATAAAATTAAATTAAATTAAATAGTGACAAGTGGAACACTACACAATGAGATAAGATAATTGTGAAGTATTTTATCTGAAGTTGTCAGTTGCTATCGGACTGGAAATTATTGATGTAATCATTGCTTTTATATATTGCACATGGCTATTACATTTATTATACGTAGCCTTTCTCATATTAACTATACCCTTTTAAAATTTTTAACACAAAAGGATATATGGTGACATATTTTACATCAAATAAAGTTTAAAAATCAGATGACACAGCCACCAACAGATTTAGTCATAAAAATCAGAGAATTGTTGCCTACCACATTAATCTCAGCACTAGGAAGGAAGACTTTCTGGATCTCTGTGAATTCAAGGGAAAACAGAGACAGGTGGTAGTGGCATAAACCTTTAATTCTAGCACTAAAGAAGTAGGATAAGGAAATGAGATAGCTGTCTAGAGATAAAGAAGGCAGGAATTCAGCCTTTCACCTGTGACCCTCTGCACTTCTGGCTGAGAATTCAGAGGCTCTAGTCTGAAGACTTATGAGGAGTGGCTAGATGAGAAGTGGCTGTAGCTTGTTTCTCTGCCTCTAATTTCTGAGCTATTCCCAACTATCCGGCTTCATGTTTTTACTATAAGATGAAGTAGAATATGTACAAAACTTAATGGGTAATTTCTTCACTTCTGACACTTATTTAAAAATGACCAATACAATTAATGTATAAACTAAAATTATCATTAAATACATTTCAATTTTTGTCAAAATCCTAAATTATTTCACTATTGAATTAATATAAAATATCTTCATTTACTTATTTCTAAAGTGTTTTATAATTATAAAAATTGTACTAAAATATTATTTCCTCACCCACATGTGTAAGTAATTTAAGATACTGTTACACTCTCACTTCCCCCATGGTGACATAGTTCAGCATTCACTCCAGGCAAATCTGCTTTTCTCATCCCAGCATCAAGACTGAATCAGGTGTTCCTCTGGAAGGAATGTACTGCAAGTGGCCAGTCCAAGATACTTCAGAACCCAAGCTGTTCAGTGATTGTGGTTTGCATCTTGGACATGTTTAGCTTTTTGTTTAAAGTCCACTAATGAGTGAGTACATTCCCCACTTCTATTTCTAAGTTCATGATACCTCGCTCAGGAGGACATTCTCCAAATTTATCCATTAGCCTGCAAATTTTAGGATACCACTTTTTCTTACTGCTGAGTAGTACTCCATTTTGCAAATATACCACAGTTTGTTAATCCATTATTCAGTTGAGGGCCATCTAGGTAGTTTCCAGGTGCTTGCTATTATGAATAATGCTACTATGAACATAGTTGAGCTAATGCTTTTGGATTGTGAATGTGCATCGTTAGGGTATATGCCCAATAGTGGTATTGTTGGATCCTTAGGGAGATTGATTCCCAGTTTTCTGAGAACCCTCCATATTGCATTCCATAGTGACTGAACAAGCTGACTTTCCCACTAAAAATGGAGGAGTGTTCCCCTTGTTCCTCAACCTCTTCAACATAGGCTGTCATCTGTGTCTTTTATCTTAGCCAATCAGACAGGTGTCAGGAAGTATCTCAAAGTTGTTTTGATTTGCAATTCTCTGATGGCTAAGGATGTTGAGCACTTTTCTAAGTGCCTTTCAGCCCTTTGTAATTCTTCTGAGAAATACTTTATATTTCTGAACCCCATTTTTTGATTGGGTTATTCAAGGTATTGGGCTCCAGCTTCTTGAGTTCTCCAAATATTTTAGAGATCAGTCCTCTGCCACTTGTAGGTTGGTGAATATCTTTTCCCATTCTGTAGGCTGTCGTTTTGTACTACTGACAGAGTCCTTGTCTTTACAGAAGATTCTCAGTTTCAGGAGGTACCACTTATTGATTATTATTCTTAGTGTCTGTGCTACTGGTGTTATATTTAGGAAATTGTCACCAGTGTCAATGCGTTGGAGGTTATTTACCAGTCTCTTTTCTCTTTTCTATCAGGTTCAGTGTGTGGCTGGGTTTATGTTGAGGTCTTTCATCCACTTGGATCTGAGTTTTATGCAGGGTGCTAGATTTGGATCTACTTGCATTTTTCTACATACTACCATCCAGCTGTGCCAACACTGTATGCTAAAGATACCATCTTTTTTCCATTGAATATTTTGGGTTTCTTCATTAAAGATCAGGTGTTTGTAGGTTTTTGGGATAATGTCAGAATCTTCTATTTGATTCCATTGATCCACAAGACTGTTCTTTTTTTTTCTTTTTTTCTTTTTTCTTTTTTTTTTTTTTTTTTGTCAGTACCAGGCTGTTTTTAATAATGGTAGCTCTATAGTGAAACTTGATTTTGGGGATGGTGGTGCCTTCTCAGGGTCATTTGCTGAGTAAAATTGTTTTGGCAATCCTGGCTTTCCTATTATTCCAATTGAAATAGAGTATTGTTCTCATAGTCTATAAAAATTTGTGTTGGAATTTTGATTGGAATTGCATTAAATCTGTAGATTGTTTTGGTAGAATTTATATTTTTACCATGTTGATCCCACCTGTCCAGGAATATGGGACATCTTTCCATTTTCTGATATCCTCTTCAATTTCTTTCTTCAGTGATTTAAAGTTTTTGTCAAATAGATCTGTTACTTCTTTGGTTATATTTACTCCAAGGTATTTAATGCTATTTGCAGCTATTATAGAGGGTGATGTTTTCTTTATTTCTTTTTCAGTCCTTTTATCTTTAGTGTATAGAAGGGCTACTGATTTCTTTAAGTTAATCTTGTACTCTACTACATTGCTGAAGGTGTTTATCATCTGTAGAAGTTCCCTGGCAGCATTTTGTGGGTCACTTATGTATACAATTATATCGTCTGCAAATAGAGATAGTTTCACTTCTTCTTTTACAATTTGTATCCCCTTAATTTCTCTGTGTTTTGTTATTAAGTATAACTTTAAGAAGTATATTGAATAGATTAGGGGATAGAGTACAGCCTTGTCTACTTCCTGATTTGATTGGAATTGTGTTGTGTTTTTCTGCATTCAGTTTGATGTTGACTGTTTGTTTCTTGTAAATAGCCTTCATTATATTTAGGTATTTTCCCTATATTCCTGATCTCTCCACAACTTTTAGCATAAAGGAGTACTGGATTTTGTCAAAGGCTTTTTCAGCTTCTAAGGATATAATAATGAGGTTTTTTTCCTTCAGTTTTTTTATACAATGAGTGACATTTATGTTTTTTTCTATGTTGAACCATCCTTGCATTCTGGGATCAATCCTACTTGATCATGGTGGATGATATTTTTTATATGTTATTGTATATGGTTTGGCATGATTATACTGAGAATTTTTGCATCAATATTCATAAGGGAAATTGTTCTATATTTCTCTTTCTTTGTTGTGTCTTTGAGTGGCTTGGGTATTAAGGCTGTGGCCTCATAAAAAGAGTTTGGCAACATTCCTTCAGTTTCTATTGTATGAAACTGTAGCATGCAACCTTGCCAGCAAGGAAAGGACAACACCCAGGATCTTCTTTCAGCAGTTTATTCTGGACCTTTACAATTGTTATCTCTTTGTTCTTCTGCCCGGGGAAAACCCCTGCTCAATGACTATATACTCTCAGGGCATCCAATCCCAATAAGCCTCGTGGGCACAGGTCATAGGTCCACATATGCAACAGCAAACCACGCCCCAGGCTCAAGCCAAATAAGGAGTTGTTTATCAAAAGACAGCACTCACCCATGGGAGTGGGGAGGGGTGGAGGCCAGAAATCAGCACCATCTTTAGGGTGCAGCAGCAGACAGCTCTCTACTGCTCCCACTTATTTAATAATTAAAAATTTAAAAATCAAGCAAAGCAGCAGGCAAGAGCAGAGGCCTAATCCCCATTGTGCAAGAGGACCTGTGCTATCCCCAATCCACGTGTCATCCACTCAGACAGGGACAGACCTGTACAGCACCGGTTTTTATGAAGACAGGATAGTGGGTGCCAACCTGTATGCAATTAGGCATGCTCTTCATGAAGCCTTACCTAGGCAAAACCATGTCCAGTACTTAACCTCGATACCTGTGCCAAATATTACTCTTTCAAGGCAGCAAGCCAAACATGTGGGGGCTGTCCCGCCTCAATGGCGGTGAAGGCTTCAACAGTCATGGCCATGCTCCTACGTTGTGTGAACCTCATTTTGCAGATGCACCACAGGCAAATCAGAAATATCAGCACCATCAAGCTAGCCAGAGCACCCATTCTCACCCATCCCTTCAGATGTTTGAGGGTGGTGCATATCCATCTCGTCAGTCCTTCAGCAACTCCAGGGTCCACTCGAGTTGAATTCACAGCAACTATTGCAACTCTCAACTTCTCCATGGTCGCTTCGAATTCACCTGACCAATTTCCTATAAAATAACTTGACAAACTTTAGACAAATTAGCAGCATAGGAAAAATTTTCATACTGAATGGAAGTCATGCATAGGGCCTGATATTTCCATTTGCATCCCAACTGAGCTATCTGCCAGAGGACATCAACCTCCTCTTGCACCAGATCAATCCTTTTGTGGATCAACATCAGCCCATCTTTAAGCTGGGCAGAAATGCCTCTTTGAATGTCTAAAGCATGGGCTAGATTGGCAAACAAATTATTAAGTGTTTGAGCTGTCTGGACGGAAAGGCAGTATCATTATCAAAGGAATCTCTTACTGGCCAGACACCCGAAAACCAGGAGGCATTCAAGGCTGTGCTGGCACTTGCTTGTCTCTGAGGATGGTCAAACCATCCCGCAGTCTGATTATACAGCAAAATGCATGGGGAAAGCTGTGAGCGGTTGGTAACAATTTGAATAATTGGAACCTTTCAAAGTAAAATTTCTACTTTCTTCCAAGCTAGCTATTTCAGAATCATAAGGAACATAAGGTAATTCTAACTCTCTATTGGTGGTAGACAACCGTGGAAAAAGACGAGCATCATGCCATATGGGCAGAGGTTTCGGGAACACCGACAGTATCCCCCACCTCAGTTACATCTTCCCCTGTTGACATCACAGGAGCATCATCAGGGCTATCACCAGCATCCTTTGTAGCCTTGCCAACATCATACTTGTCATTTTGGACCTTCCTGGTTCTGGTACCCACATTGGATCTTGCCAGTCCTGAGGAAAGACACAAACAGAACCTCTCACCCATGTAAGCACTGGATCAGGACCATGCCAGTGGCCCGTGAAAATGTCCTTCCATTTCACCATGCCTCTGTGGCTAGGGGTGAGAATCAGATGTCTATCTGCCGCAGAGCGGCCATCAGCATCCAAATTTAAAAAATGAAGGGTAAGCAGAACTATAGATAGTCTTTCTTTGGGAGTGCAGCTGTGGCCTATTCCCCCTTTTTGTTTTTGTAAGCATTCCTTCAGTGTGAGATGAGCATGTTCCACTATGCCTTGTCCCTGTGGATTGTAAGACAATCCATGAGTTACTTGTACATCCATTTGTCTGCAGAATGCAGTAAACTGTGTTCCAGTATAAGCAGGGCCATTGTCAGTTTTTACCTGCAGGGACTTTCCCCAAGCTGCCCAGGCCTCTAGGCAGTGCACAATGACATTGCATCCCTTCTCTCCTGACATGACAGTAGCATGCATGATACCAGAGCACGTATCTGCAGAAACATGTACATACTTCAAAGAACCAAATTCAGAAATGTGAGTAACATCCATTTGCCATACTTTTAATGGCAGAATTCCTCTGGGATTAACACCTAGGGAAGGTGGGTGGTGGTACACTACACATTGAGCACAATTCAAAACTATTTAACGTGCCTCAGCTCTGCATATCTGAAACTTTTGTTGTAAGGTCTTAGCATTCACATGATATAGCTGGTGAAATTCTTGAGTTTGACTACAGGAGAGGTAAAGAATACCCAGTGCTGTCTAGTGCACATATCCACCTTGGTATTGCCTTCCTGAGTGAACCAAGAAGGCCAGTATGAGCATGGATATGTTGAGGAAAAAATCTCTCCTTTCATTGCAAAATCAAGTCTTGCAAGTGGTTAAATAGGACAGTGACCATACTGGATGATTTTATTGGTCCTGACACTTCAAGCACTTTTAAAGCATTAACCACATAGGCTGGGTCAGATATCAAGTTAAAGGCAAAATGACATTCTTTAAACACCTCACATACTATTTGAAGTTCCACTACCTGAGGAGTACCAGGAGTAAATTGATGTTGAACTGGTTGTTTGCCTTGCACCATATAGGCACCTACTCCTGTTTTTGAGCCTTCAGTGAATACATGGACAGCTCCTGCCACTGGCTCTGAGGTGGTGACCTTGGGAAAATTATGGGGTGCTCCTTAAAAAATGTCATAAGAGGATGTTGTGGGTAATGATTATCTATTTTTCTAGCAATGGTACAGTGAAGAATTGCCCAATCATCAAAAACAGCACACAGGGTGTTAATTTATGCTGCTGTGTATGGCACAATTATTACGGCTGGTTCATGCCCAAAATACTGAATGGATTGTTGGATGCCATTCTGAGCTAAATCCCTACTTCTGTAGGGTAATGTTATATACTTTTACTGGGCAATACCTTTGGGTGTATCAACAACAGTGGGCCTGATTGCCATAGTACCCCTGTGGGTTGTCTGAATGTAGGTAAAAGTAATAGGGCAAAATCTTTTCCTTCCTCTATCCTATTTAGGCAGACATCCTGCAACCTCTGTTCAACTACCTGCAGTGCCTTTCTGGCTTCCACTGTCAGCTGTACTGGCTCGCCAGACTCTGACATCTCTAATACCAGCTCCTCCTTTGGCTGGTTGTCTCTGGATGGTGATTCTGAAACAAACATTAATGAGGGTTCCCAAGTTCCTGAGTGGCCCCCTAAACAGTTCCTTTGAATAATCAACTCTGAACAAAAAGCAAGTAGCTATCAGCAAGGTGGAGGTGCCACTGCTAACACTGCTGACATCGCCCCCTCAGCACAGCTCTCAAGTGAGATTGAGCGCCTCATGAGTCAGGGCTACTCCTACCAGGACATTCAGAAAGCTTTGGTCATTGCCAACAACAACATTGAGATGGCCAAAAACATCCTCTGGGAATTTGTTTCTATTTCCTCTCTTGTCCACATAGCTACCTAGCACATCTCTCCCTGTCATGGTTTCAGAGGACCCAAGAACTGGGCTCTTACTCAAGGAGCACCTAGGAAAGCAGGAGCTTCTTTTGGGACATCATGTTGTGGTCCTGCCTTTCTGTGGCTACAGACACCCATGGTTCCAGGATTTCAAAGTAGTAGAAGAAAATGGAGCAGCTAGTGCATCTCACTGTGTTGGTCCAAGAGTGTTTGTAGTCCTTCGGTCTCAATTAGGACACAGTGGATTTTATTAAATGATAACATGCCCCTGCCCCTGCCCCTGCAACAGTACAGAAAGCAGAAGTGCTGTGCTATTGTCCTAGTTAAGGACTTAAGACTTTCCTGTTAAGGGTGTCTATCTGTCTCTCTGTGTGTCCTATGATTATAAAATTATCCTGCTATGTGAAAATCCAGGCAGGGAGTTAGCATAAAAGCTTCAGGAAGGAATCTCTGAAGACTCCCATCTACTGTGGTATTTAATGGAGCCCTGCTGGATGTTAGAGCCTCAACACTCCCCTTTGGCTTACATTATCATGTGCTCAGCTAAGTTATATAGTGTTAGAATACTCCCTGTCCTTTCCCCTGGAGACTCCTTACTCTACCTTCTCCTCATTGGTGTTCTGTAGGCTTGCTGTGACCTGAAGCCAAGCATGTTACAGGCTGTTCTTTCTGATATCTGATGGTGTTGGTTTGTTTTGTAGAATAGGTAGAAGGAAAGACTGTTCTGTGGTTAAATTATGAATTATGCTAGCAGCTAACACTGGTCATTCCAAATTGCTGTTTATATAGGAACAGTGAATTTGTTAAAATAAGATATTTGAATTCTCCTAATTACCTAATGACTGGCTTGAGATGGAGGCCTTCATATACATTCTGTTTCATCCCCAGCAAATAGTCTGTGGGAGTCTCTTCCCTTGGTGCCAAGTATGTGTTACTGCTGTAAGTCCTAAGTCTTTCTATCTACCAAGAACAAAAGAACATTTGTTTCCAGGGTGGCTTTTCAGTCAAATACCATGAAGCTTTTCAGGAAGCTTCAGTCATATACTATTTAGATTTACAAAATCAACCAGTAAGAACTTATTTATTCATTCTTTCTTGCTAGTGATTAATTTCAGCTTAGGGATTTCTCCCTTGAATAGGAGCAAGGTTAACCTTTCAGAAATGATTTCTTTTCTTCCTGTCTAAGAAGTAGGGATAGCCCTAAGTATCTTCCAGCACTTGCTAATGACTAGCACCTTTCCTACATTGGTGTCACCCAGTGACTTGATTGTTCATGTGCCTAGGGCTTTGACAATGTTTCATCTTTCTCCTTCCTTCTTTTTTCTTCCTTTCCATCCTTGTTCTTTTCATCTGTTCTATGAGTGACAGCAGCTCTTCTTCCAAGTCTATAGACTCAGGAGTTTCTATATCAGCAAGGTCAGGGCACAACTCTCCACCTTCACTCTGTCCTTCTTCACTGCCTGCCCATCTGATCTCTCCTCCTGCAACACCTCCAAAGCTGCCTCTTATCAGCTTCAGGTGGCCTTGGCAAATGGAACCACATCTGCCTAGGACCAATCCACAGGTTTTGATCTTCTGTGGAGACAAAAGCAAAAACTCTTTTCCCAAGTAACGTATTCATATAAACAGATTTCAAAGTCAGGGTATCTTTGAAGTATATGCATTTGTTTAACTTAGCAGCCTTAGCAATCAGTTGTCTCCCTGCAATTAGCTTATTAAAAGTTAAAAAAATTACAAGAACATACAACAAACATAATCCAGACTCTTTGTTTATCTGCTATCTTTACATGGCCTTTATCTTTATTTCCTTCCCTGTTTAGAGGTTTTGAGAGTCTAATTCTGTTTTATTGAGAATCCTAAATCATTTTTTGACTCAAAGAGCTTTTAAAAATGTTGCTATTGCTTTAATTGCTGACTCCACCCCATTTTGGCTATTCTTCAGTAGATTGGGGGAACCCACAAATCTCTCCCACTGCTAGCAAACAGAGTGGACTCAGAAAAACCTTAATGAAGCAGCTCCTTAAGAGCCAAAAAAATTAGATGTGAGAATGAACACCCCATCCTTGTATAACCTTTAATTCCTACCTTAAAAATCTTCTTGGAGCCTTTAACAAACAGCTCCAGCTTTGCTAATGCTTTTACTTTCACTTTGAGCTCAAGTTTGCCGTGCATCCATGGCTATAAGAGGTTTCCCCCACTCCTTGGTGAATTCCCTCTTCTCCACCTTATCTACAGGTCAGAGCTACCTGCTTTGATTGTGGATCCCAATTTACCTGGGACTTACCGGTCAATACCCCCCCTTCCCCCAACTGCAGAAAGTTCTGATGCCTGAAGCTCACAGGAGTTGCTCTCATGCAGGCCACCACTTGTTGCACACAACCTTGCCAGCAAGAAAAGCACAACACCCAGGATCTTCTTTCAGCAGTTTATTTGGGACCTTTACAATTGTTCTCTCTTTGTTCTTCTGCCTGGGAAAACCATGCTCAATGACTAAATACTCTCAGGGCATCCAATCCCAATAAGCCACATGGGCACAGCTCATAGGCTCACATACACAACAGCAAACCACGACCCAGGCTCAAGCCAAATAAGGAGTTGTTTATCAAAAGAGAGCACTCACCCACAGGGGGTGGAGGCTAGAAATCAGCACCATCTTTAGGGTGCAGTAGCAGGCAACTCTCTAGATGAAACAGTTTGTGGAGTATTGTTAGTAGTTCTTCTTTGAATGTCTGTTAGAATTTTGCAGTGGAACAATCTGGACCTAGGTTTTTTTACCTGGGAGGCTTTTAATGACAGCTTCACTTTCCTGTACAGTTATAGGTATATTTAAGTATTTAATCTGATCTTGATTTAATTTTGGTAAGTGTTACCTGTCCTAAAAGCTGTCCATTTCTTCTAGGTCTGCCATTTTCATGGAGTATAGATTTTCAAAGTATAATCTGATTATTCTCTGGATTTCCTGGGGTTCTGTTTTTCTGTACACATTTTCATTTCTGATTTTTCTGATTTGGATACTCTCTCTCTCTGCTATTTGGTTAGTTTGGATAAAGGTTTACCTATCTTGTTAACTTTCTCAAAGAACCAACACTTTGATTCATTGAGTTTTTGTATTTTTTTGTTTCAATTGCATTGATTCAGCTCTAAGTTTGATTATTTCTTGCTTTCTAGTTGAGTTTACTTCTAATTTTTCTAAGGTTTTATGCTGTTATTTTAGTTCTCTAGTATGGGACTTCTCTAGGATTTTCATGTAGACTTTTATGCTATGAGTTTTCCTCTTAAGACTGCTTTCATCATGTCCCATAAGTTTGGGTAATTTGTGGAATCATTTTGTTAAATTCTAGAAAGACTTTGATTTCTTTCTTAATTTCTTCCTTGACCCAGAGGTGGTTCAGTTGAGTGATCTTTAGTTTCCATGAGTTGGTAGACTTTCTGTGAATTTTGATGTTGTTGAACTCTAACTTTAGGCCATGGTGGTCTGATATGATATCAGGGATCTTATTTGCTTTATGATCAAATATGTGGTCACTTTTAGCTTACGTTCTACATCAAGCTGAGACATATGTGTATTCCTTTGAGTTTAGGTGTAAGCTTCTGTAAATATCTATTAAATCCATTTGCATCATAACCTCTGTTAGACTTCTTATTTCTTTGTTGAGTCTCTGTCTGGTTGAGCTTTCCAAGGGTGAAAGTGGGGTATTGAATTTTTCACTGTTAGTGTATGAGAACTGATGTGGTGTTTGAGCTTTAGTAGTGTTTCTTTTACATAGATAGGTTTCCTTATATTAGGGGCATAAATATTCAGAATTGAGATCTCATCTTGATCAATTTTTCCTGAGATGAGTAAAAGAGTGTGACTGGGAAGGGCAGGAGGGGGAGGGGAGTTTGAACAAGTGGATATATGGATAAAAATTGAGACTTTATTCCAAAAATAATAAATGTAAAGAAAACAGATATTTCAAGTAAAAATATATAAATCAAATCTGACTTTCCTGCAGAAATGATGTCAAACTGATCCTGACAGAGAAGCAAAGCATTGAAATTTTAGAAGAAATATCCATATGTTTTGTGCTTTATCAACTAGGAAGTTTGAACAAGGGTATACTTGGATAAGAATATGAGTTTATTCATAATAAAAACAAGAAAAGAAACCAAAAAAGTCTGAATACTTAATCTTTTAAAATGTTGCAATGGATCAACTATAACAATAGAAATTATTTACAATGTAACACATAATTCCATGACAAAGGCCTTTAATTCATTTTATTCTTAATTTTCTTTTGAATAGAGTCACTGAGGGATTTAAAAACTTTTCCTTTAAATGATCATTTAAATACTTTACATATTAAGGATAGAAAGAGTAAAATTGGAACATTATATCAGCACTTATACAGTTATTTAAATGTAGTAATTCAGAAGATGGAGATATGATTAAGTTGTTAAGAATTCTTGCTGCTATTGCAGAGAACCTGGGTTTGGTTTTATGTATAGATTTTATGGGCAGCCCATTTCCCTAGAACTCAGCTATACGGTCTCACATGTTATCCTCTGCTGAACACAAGCACGTGGGCACATGCATGACAATATGAAAATCAGAATTTACATATAATCACTTACAAATTAAAGTTTTTTAGCTTTCAAATTAAATTGGAAAGCCAGAATAATCTTGAATTCACTCTTGACCCTGTATTAATGGTGTTACTTGAGGCAACTGATCAAGTCTTTGTCATTTTGCTAAAGTAAGAAATTTATGAATTGGTAACCGCTCTAACATCCTATGTGTGAACAAACACCTGACAAGAAATAATTTAAAAGAAGGTTGGGTTTTTATTTTACTCATAATTTAAGGAATCCAGTCCATTTTGTGGGTGAGGTAGGATAGAGTATATAGAGGCATAATCACTACATTTTGCTGATTAGTGAACACCCTGCCACCACTGAGAGACCACTTCTGCCAGCTTGCCCATCCACTACATATTCCACAACCACTCATAACAGTGCTATCAGCTGGAGGTCAATGATAAAATTATGAGCAAGAGCCAATAATTTACCTTCAAACTAACAATGTCTTTTACTAAAACGAAAGAAGAATTTTAAAAGAGAATAAAAAAGAATATTTGGGATGAAATCTGTATGCTACAGGTTGTTTGAAAGACTCTCAGTAAGGTTTCTTATATTCTCCTTGTTACTCATGTAAGATTTGCTTTCATCCCTTGATTTAGTGATAGTTTCCTTCCACATCCATAGGAACAAACACATAAACTTCACAGGAGTCCCCTCTTCCACATCCCAACCCTGAAGTGTTGTATTTATTCACCTTATTTACATCTTTTTAACTTCATTAGACAACTTTTCATTTCAGCTTCAGTCACTATTTTTTACATTCTGATGATCTCATGGTTTGAGGTTAAGTCTTAGGACTCCCATTGCCCAGAGCAACAGAGTGTCTCACCAAATTCTCACTGAGTCATCAAGTTTTGTTTCTATTCAGGACACAAACTGAACTCCTGACTTCTTTGTAATTGTTTTCCTCAAATTGGAAGCCATACTTCTTTGATAACCATCTCAATCATTAGGAACCCTTAGTTCAAATATATAGATAATTATTAAAACATAATATTTCTCTTTCTAAATTTTATTTTCTGGGCATGAGCGATGAGCCAGAATTTAAAAGTATATGTTCTTGTAAAGGAACCAGGTTCAATTGCCAGCACCCATATGGCAGGTTACAAACACCTAACTCCAGTTCTTCTGTTCTGACACCCTCTTCTGTTCTCTAAGGCATCAGGCACATACATGGTACACAGACATTCAGTCAAAAAAAAAATCGTACTTACTCTATTTTTAAGTATCAGAACACCTGCTTAATGGAAGCTTCAGATTAAATTTTAATTTGTAAATTTAAAATTCTTTATTACTTCCCTAAAACATCAACTCATTAAAGAGCATAGGAAATATTTTCTTTAGCTTTCTCATGTACATTATGGAGGAAGAACCACTATTTCACTTTTGCACAGTATATGTCCAACTGCAAAAAATTGAATCACCACATTTACTTCATAATCACTGTATGTATTATATATATATATATAATTGCTATACTTTTCACTATAAAAATTTGTTTTCCTTCTTATATTTTTTTGCTTGTTTTCAAATAGTTATAAGAAAGATAAGAGGTCCTTTCTCTAGCAATTAGTTAATCATTTAAAAAATAAACTTCTTGGTACTAGAAGTAAGGTGTAGGCTTCTCTATATCACCCCTGTCTCTCGTCCACCTAACATTAAATTTTCATTTTAACAACCTCTAATATAAAGACAAACAACAAATTTAAATATTCAAATATGAATATTTTGCCTAAGATTTTCCAGAAATTCGACACCGACAGTAACAGGGAAGAGATCAGTACTGTTTATTTACAAATAAACAAAACTGAATTTTGTAAATAAGATTTTCCACTTGGATTTTCCTTCTCTCAGTTTTGGGGCAACTTTTTTTGTTGTTTGCAAGATTACAATATAATTACAAGGTTTTTTCTTCCTTCCATACTCACCCCATGATGTGCAATCTCCTCAGTCTTTCTAATTTTACTGTTATGTATGTTTTCAGAGGATCACTTGGCATTGAATAACTGATTGATGTGCTTTTTCCTGAAAAAGGACTATTTCTCAGCATTAGGTACTTATTTACCTGTAGTTCTTTGAGTAGGGTTCAGGTCTCAGAATCTTCTTTTTATTCACTATGATATGCCTCTTGTTGTCTATACTTCATTCATGTTTATGTAATTATATTGGTGAGATTTCATGGGTGTAGCTTCTGCTATTATAAAACAGAAAGTTACAGCAAATTCCCTGAACCTTTGGTTTTTACAAACATTTTCTCCTTTGTTTTTCAATATTTACAGAGTCTTTTATTATGGGAAAATGTGCAGATGTATCTATTGGCACAGGGCTTTATAATTCTTTCATTTAGTTTGGTTGTGGTTTTCTGTAATGGTCTCCATCTGTTACAAGAGAAGTTTCATTGATGAGGGGTGAGGAGTACATTTATATATGAGTAGTGAGACAAAATCTTCACATATTTTGTTTCTAAATGCAGGCTAAATGTATCCTGATGATGCATCAGGCTCTATAGCATCTTAGGAATGTCCCACATGCAATCCTATGAAAATTTGTATTCCTTTTATAAGAAAAGAGAATATCTTTATGTGCCATAGTATAGCCACATCTTATTTTAAAAGGACACATCATGTTACCATTGTTTTCATGTTGAAATTCAGACATCTACAGAAGTGTTTTTACTGATGCTCAGCAAGTAGACATTGAAATTTGCTTCTCATTAACTTATTATTGCCTGTCAACTATAAACAAGCCATTTAATACTGTGCTTGTGATAATGGGGCTGGCCCTCTGTCAATTATATTTCTATTTTATTTGCTAGATTTATATTAGGTTCTAACAATGAAGAGCACTAGAGAGAGATGTGAAGTAAAGTAGTAAGTCATTCAGTTAGTCACCCAGTGTCCACTAGCATTTTTTCAATGACCCTTGCATTCTGCTCCTCCTTGCATATACATAGTTATTACTTAGAAATCTCCACATATTCAAGATATTAGCCATATTGATCATAATATTTTTTTCAAATCTACCTGAAATGGAAGCATAAGTTTCAAACTTAATATAGAACTTTTTCTCCAATGATGAATGCTTGTAATAAAATTATGTCAAAAAGTAATTAATGAAATACACAAATATTATTTGGCAATAGGAGTGCAAAGAACAAAAATTTTACTGCTAATTAAATATGAGGTCAAATAGTCAGATGAATGAATAATCACAAAAGCATAAAAAACAATTACAATAAATATCATAATTTTATTGTTTTAAAATATACCTATTAAATCATTAATAATGTCTAGTAAATTAACTACCTTGAGAATTCAACCATGTTGTTTATTTAACTGTGTCTTTAGTGTCAACAATTATAATTCTCCTTCATATGAGAACAAAAATATGGCTATATATCAGTAATATGTCTCTTCTTGTAAGTAAGTAGCATGAGTCAATTAGAAAAGGAGATAAAACACTTTATTTGATTGAGCAAGGTGGCACTCAGAAGCACCTGAAACATGACTAAGAAGTGATTTTATGTAAAAAGCTCTTGGACAATGGTCTTCTGCAAATGCAGAGGTATGTAAACAAGCATACACTTTGTCTTTCTGAGGCTGTGAATGGACATTCCAACCAAAGTACCTCAGCGGACAAGGACTTATTTGGTTTACTATTCCAGGTCGCAAGCTATAATTAAGTGATTGGGGAAGGAACTTGAAGTATAAATCATAGAAAAATATGATTTCTGGCTTGCTCTCCGGCTCACACTCTGGTAGCTTTTACATACAGTTTAGATCATTTGTCCAGTGAATGACACAAAGAGATATGTAGCCTACTATATTACTTAACAAGCAAGGGCATCATGAACAGATATACACACAGGCCATTTTGATTGGTAAAAAATCTCTTGCATGAGACTTTATCTTAGCTTACTTTAGATTGGTTGCTCTCAACTTTCCTAAGACTGCAATCTCTAATGTATTTTCTCATGTTGTCCTAATATCCAACCATAACATTATATTTAACGCTACCTCATAACTGTAAATTTGGTCTGTTATGAATTATAATATAAAAATTTGATGTTTTTCATAGACCTTCTAAGGGGTTTGTAACTTACCAGATGAAAACTACTGCACTTGACTGTGGCAACTTGACAGTTAAATATTATTAAGAGAATGGACATTGTAAGAAATTATGAAATATTTAAAAGCACGTATATGCTTATATAACATTTTCCAAGAGCATAATTTCTTACAAGTTTTCTGTCAGCAGTGCTCAAACAGGAAGACCATTGCTTTGATTATTCCAGTTAAATGGCATATCGAAAGTTATGATATCTGCTTGGTAATATTTTCTCAGTTAATCTTTCTTCAATTTTACAAGTTGTAGTCATATTTGCATATCTTTTCCTCAGTACTTCTCTTTACTTAGAAGCATTAATAATGCACTTAGTCAACCAGCAATGGACTTGGTAAATAATATCTTTGTTGTAATTAATAGATCAAACAATTTTAAGCTATGGTTTATTTCTTTTTCACTTTCATCTCATATGTTATATCATTTGGCCTTTTAATTTGCCGTTGACAAATGTGATAAATAAAATGTATTACTCTTATGACAATAAAGCTTAGGTAAAATGATGACTGTTTTGATTAGTTTTTGTTTGATATGCAACTACAAGTAAGAAGTTCTGATGTATATCTCGGCATCTGAAACACCTTGGACTGACATCTTGGATCCCACTTCCTCTAGAGGGACACCTGACTCTGTCATAATGTTGTGAGGACGAAACTGAATCTGCCAGGAGTGGAGGCTGAACTGAGCAATATTGGGACATTGGGACCTCCTGCCCATGCTGGGGAGGAGATTTGGAGACATGGAGAAGAGAGAGTGACTAAAGAGGGCAGGAGGGGGAAGGGACTTTGAATAAGGATATACACAGATAGAAAATGTAACTTTATTCATAATAAACTTTTTTTTAAAAAAAGAAGTTCTGATGTGATTAATTTTTGTGTTCATTCTTGGTCTGACTAATCCTTTAATCAAAACTTTCACTCATTTAAATAAAACTTAAGATCTAGTTTGGTGAAAATGAGTAGCTATGCTCTTGTTAGAAAAGGTTGGACTGACTCCTTGGATCCCACTCCCCCTAGAGGAACACCTGACTCAGTCTTGATGTTAGGGGGAGAAAACTGTATTTGTCAGGAGTGGAGGGTGAACTAAGAAATATCGGGACCATGGGAACTTGAGACCTCCTGCCCATGGAGGGGATGGGGTGATGTGGAGAAGAAAGAATGACTTGATGTGGTGGGAGGGGGAAGGGACCTTGAATAGGAATATACAAGGATAGAAAAATGTTACTTCCTTACTCTTAATAATAAAAAAAGAAGGAAAAAGAAAAAAAAAAAAAGAAAAGGTCTATCACTCGGGCTGGGTTTGTAGGTTTTAAAATTCACCACTGCATTTTGCCTCAGCAATCCAGTTTTTTGGTTGCTGTCTCAGTACGTAAGCTCACATTTACTGTCTAGCATTGTGCCTGCCTAGTTGCTACCATGCTCCCTTCTACGATTGTTATGAATTCACTCTTTAAATCTGAAAGCAATTTTTTTTTCAAATTTGTCATATGTCTTAGCAAAGCACTAAAGACATAACTAAGACAACATGATATAAACATAGATTAGAGTATATTTATAATAGCTAGACTTTAACTCACTCCAAAGTTTTCCTGAAGAAATTCATTTTCCTGCTTTGGACATTGGTATATTGTAGTGAAAAAACACTATGTCCTTGTCCTCAGAAATTTACTTTTTTATTATTAATTTATTTTTATGTGAATTGGTGTTTTGCCTGCATGTCTAACTGTGTAAGGTTCAGATATTGGTATTATAGCAGTTGTTAGCTGCCATGTGAATGCTGGGAATCGAACATAGGTCCTCTGGAAGGACAGTCAGTGCTCTTAACCACTGAGCCATCTCTCCATCCCCAGAAATTTACTTTTTATGAAAAGCATATTTAACTTGCTTCTAAGACAAAGAAAATGATTTCATTAGCTAGAACTCCTTTCTGCTTCAGAAGCACAGCAACTGCACTGATATCTCATTATTATCTAGCATCTTAGACAAACCTTCCCTTTTCAATGTAGTTTCAATTTTATATTGCTGTACTTCAAAAGAGCTAGATGTTTATCCTTAAAAATCCTCAAAATAAAATGATAATTGAAATAAGCCACAAGTTAGAAATTAAGAAATCATCATATTCCAGTGATTTTTAAGCTATCACTTCCTTAGTAAAATCTGAAGCAGCACTGTGGAATTGCAGGCACTGATAAACTCATACTTCCCCTTGATAGCAATTTGGAGAGTGCACTTGTTATTATTGAGAACATAAATTTAGCTATGACTCCTGTACACAGTTCTGTTAATATGTATGATCTTCTTTCTTTGTGATTTCCGTGATGGTTCTTATTTTTATGGAAAAAATATTTAAAAATATCTATATATAAAATGCTGATAGTACTAACTTAAAATTAATTATTTTATTGCTTAAACAACTTTGTTTATATTCAATTTATTAATCGCCTTTAATAGTTGGAACATGATTTTAGCTGTTAAAACTAAAAATCACCAATATTTCTTTGTTGCAGTTGTATAAAAGAATTATTAAACTATAGTTTGAATTCCCTCCTGACTAGAAAAATGGTTTTGAATCAAGTCATAAACTTCAGATGACTGAACAGCTCAGTTCACTAAAATATTTATGTCTCCCTTTAAACATTCTATAAAAATCCCAACATCAGTTCCCAGAGCTCTTCTAACACTTTAAAGGTTTACACGCCAGTTGCATTGGGATGCATTAAGTAAACTTTTTGTAACTACCTGAGTCGTTTAATTCACACAGGAGCCATACAAGGTCATTTATAGTAATGTATCATTTCAGTGCCCATGTTGGATACTGTGCAGTTAAATAGCCAGAATGCATGCAACACTTTAACATTGATATATCATACATACTCATTGACTGAATTCCAAGATCATCACTGTCATTCTGTAAGTTTAAGAAAAAAAAAAAAAACACTAAGCATAATTGTAACAGCTTCCAATAATCAGACAAACCTGTATAGTCACAAGTTAATTGAAATCTTTGTCCTGTAGAAAAATGAATTTATATTTATTATTTGGGATTTTGATTCATATATAATGAATATATATGAATAAAAATATAGAATATATTATTTCATACTTAAAGAAATTTTTCCTGGATAAATTCTTATGTTATTACTTACTTATGTCTCCCTAGTATGTCCATGCAGCAGGAAACAGCTTAACTACCAATATCCATGTTAGCATTTCTATTTTAATGAAAGCTTATGGGTGTAGATTCTGACATTGCTAGGAGATATCATCTCACAACTAACTTCCTCTCCCACTAATTCTTGCAAATTTTTGGCCCATTTTTAACAATGATTTCTGAGCTTTATGTGAGTTATACTGCAGTTGTACCTTTTGGGCTGGAAGATTATCACTATGCATTCTATATTACCAGAGGGTATATTGTAAGCTTCCAATAAAGGAAAGCAACTGACAGGTCTACATAGTCATGATACCTATTATCCACAGCCATCAACATCATGGTACAATAAATCTAAAGATGCAGTAGTGGCAACATACCTTGACTGGTAATGATTAGCTCTTTAATTGGACTTAAGATCTAAGCAAGAAGAAGGAAATCATGCTGGCTAGCTATTAGAATGATCTACAACTGTGTAGGACTAGTGAAGTAACAAGGTATGGAAAACAACCTACATAACCTTCTTACTAAACTAGCACAATCCCTAACTACATTTTAAATGGTTACTCTTTACCTACAAGAACATGTAGTTTTTATCCATTATCAACAAAACTCTTTGCAATGCAGACTATTACAAAATAAAACACAATTTTTCTCTCTTTATATTATAAAGAATGATCATATTGCTGAATCTGTTTGCTGGATGAATAAATTAAATATTAATAGTTAAAGATGAAGAACAATATACAACATAGAAAATTTCTACCAGGGCTTAAAAATCTAAGATTGTATTTCTTATGATGTAGTAAAATTCACAGTGACTAAGTTGTAGGGTGAGCCTAACTACATAAGTCTCTATCAACTCAGAAATGAATAAAGACAATGTGGAATACATGCACAATGGAATTTTATTCAGACATGAAAAAAATGTCATGTTGTTTACAAAAACATGTATATATTATACAATGTACATATTAAATAAACCTAATCAGGTTCAGGCAAATGTTATGTGATATTGCTGATCTATAAATCCTAAGTTCTGTTTACAGTCACATTATTCACGTATGTGTATAATGTGAAAGTAAAAGTGAAAAACTGTGGGAAAAGAAAAACTGAAATGTAACAAAGGGAGATATTGCAGTTTATGTGAAGAGTATAGTTTCATACTATATGTGAAAATGTTCTCATGATACTCTGTCATGGGCTATGAATGTATGCCAATCATAGAGGTTATGTAAAAATAGCTTCCAAGCATTTTTTTCAATCAGCACAAAATATCAAACTTGTTTTATTCCTAAAATAAATTCTGTCTATAACATTCACACCCTCAATCTTATCATTCATTTTCTCTCTTCTGCTGAATCAACTCCAAATTCCATTTGTTACTTTAAACCAAAAATAAAACTGTGTAAAGCAACACCAAGAATGTATTTTCACCTCAGTGGCTATTAATAGAAACCTGAGTAATTACTATATTAACTATACATTCTATTGGTCTAGTAACTAATATGCAACTCTAATCTAATTTAATTCAATTGTTTCTTTGTAGTCAATAATGATTTAATTGATACTGACATAATGGATTGAGTTCTATGTAAATTTAGGTAGTAGTTAAATGCACTATTCTACAAAAATGTATTTTTTCATGTAATATGGTCTGTCATTAAGTAATGGCTAGCTCAAACTGGCAAGGAAAAGTTTTCCCCTCTCATCTGGTAGACCCTAATTTTCTTTTACTTCTTTTGTGCTCATTGTATTTTACTTGGTTTTTCTGTTTCTTTAATACACTAGACCCTCTTCTTGATCCACCATTACCTTTGTTACTTTGAGTATTATTACACTTTGTACTGGCTGAATTTATGTATCAACTTGGCACAAGCTAGAGTAATCAGAAAGGAAGGAGCCCCAGTTGAGAAAGTGCCTTTATGAGATCCAGATGCAAAGTATTTTCTCATTTAGATCACTGAGAGAGAGCCCAGTCCATGGTGTGCAGTACCATTCCTGGGCAGTTGTACATTTGTTCTAGAAGATGGACTAAGTGGATCAGGGAAAGAAGGCCTTTGATTTCAAGAGAATCCACTTGATTCAGCCTCCTAGGTCTGGAATTATGTGGATCAATTTATGCCTTCTATAACTGCACTGGGAAACAGATAAATATTAGTCTTTGAAACTATAGGTATTAATCATAATGACCTAAATATGCTATTGGTATAATTTCAATAAAATATGGTAAAATACTCAAAAACATCAAATAATGTTTATAGGTGATAACAGTATAATGTAGACCATCATAAAACTAAATTAGCCCTAATGTCCATCTGTCATCTGAGAAGCAAATTCTCAGGGTGACAAGATGAGCTATTTTAAAGAAAAAAAAATAACTGAGCTACAAAAGAATGCAAATGCAACAATGAACCTCACCGCTTTGGGTAAAACAAAAATAAAAATGCAGTTCTCTAGTATTTATTTTTCCATTTTCAAACACTAGTTTAAACAAAGACTTTAGTATTTAGGAATGTGATCAAGCAAATATCAATGGCAGTTATAATAGTAACTTCCTTTCTACTGTGTAGGAAAGTTTCAGATTTCAAGTTTTGACAAGGTGAATTTCTGATATGTAGATAACTTCAACCTCTATACCAAGTATTTATTATGAAAAGGTTTTTCCTTAAAGACAAACTTTTTTGTTGTTTGTGAATAAGTTTATTTAAGTCTAGTATGACAATCCTGACTTACTATTTATGATAAAGTTATTAGTAATTAATTTTTTTGTAAATTAGACACAGAGACTTAGATAAAATACTGCTAGTCTTCTTCATTTTAACAAAACAATATGATCTCTGTTTTCTTTTGTTTTACATTATTCCTGTCATGGCTATTGAAGAAATAAAGTGGAATGAAGGAATGAAAACATGAATTAACTAAATGAAGACCTTCCTACATATTATGAATTCTCTTAGTCCTTCACCTACTCCCAATGAGAAATCAGAATAAGAAAACACGTTACTGAGAAATATGTTATAACTGTGAAAAAAGCAATTTATATTGTAAAACCAATGTTACATTTTTGTTTTCTGTGATAATGATGAATACACTATTATTTTATTTATTTATTTATTTATTATTTATAAAAGTTTTTTTCATGTATACTACTGCTTTCCCTCCCTTCCCTCCTCCTAGTCCCTCCCAGTCCTCCTCAGCATCTCCCCTCTCTCATTCCCCAATCCATTCCCCAAGGAGGGTATGAAGTCCCAAGGTAAGTCAGTTCAGTCTGGCATATCCATTTGAGGTAGGTCTGAGTCTCTCATCCCAGAATTAAAGCTGAGTTAGGTGGACCTATGTAGGGAATGAGCTCCAAGATGCCAGTTCATGCATAGGAATATAATCTGATCCTACTCCATGAGGTTTCCCATACTGCCCATGGCAATCAACAGTCACCTACCTTTGGAAGGTTTAGTTCTTTTCCTGATGGCTCCCCAGTGACTGTTGTTAATTCAGTGAGCTCATCAGAGCTCCAGCCATCTCTCTGTGACCCTTGTAAGGATTTCTATCATGCCATGTGGTGAACTCAACATTGCTGGGTGCTGGGTGAGATAAGAATTCCTGGTATCCTGTGGTCATGTGGTAAAGTCAACAAGGGTCTAGCAGAATGTGCCTTGTATGGAGGGCACATCCCAGGTATAGCTACATAAATCCATATTCACCCAAAATGAGATGTCATATGGCAGTCTGTCTCTCTCACTCTTTTCTGCTTCTTCGCCCCTGTACTTGCCTGGAAACTTACCTAAATAAACTCTCATGTGTTGCTGATAGTATGCGTGTGGCTGATCTCACATGTAAAACCAACAACTTTTCCTAATAATTCCTATCACTTTGCTCATATACACTCCACTCTCTTCTGCTCTACCTGGAGCTCAATATAGTGATTAGTTGTGAATCTCTGTTTCCACCAATATTCATTGCTGGATCAATGTTCCAAATGACACTTAGAGTGGTCATTCATTTGATTATAGGGGAAGTCCTCCACTATTGGTTGGAATCCTAGCCAGGCACATCCTTTTGAGTTCTTGGAGGTTTCCCTGGAACTCAGCCTCTTTTCAACTCCTTATTGGCTTTGTCTATCAAGATACCCACCACTTTTTCTCCCTCTCACTCAACTATCTGCTTCACTCATGACTTGTTCCCAGCTCTTCTTGGTCGCTTCTCATTATGATCTTAATTTACTCAGGAGATCTTTTCTATTTTCTCTCCCTAGGAAGATCCCTGGTTGTCTCTCCTAAGTTTCTTCTGGTCTCAAGATAGTCAGGGGTTGTGGTATGCAGCTTGGGTGTTCTTTACTTTTTGTCTAAAATCCACTTATGAGTGAGTAGATACCATATTTATCTTCTGTGTCTGTGTTACCACACTCAGGATGATATTTTCTAGATCCATCCATTTGCCTGCAATTTTTAGAATGCCTTTTTTTAAACTACTGAGTAGTATATCACTGTGTAAATGTGCTACATTTGTTTTAATCCATTCTTAAGTTGAGAGGCATTCAAGTGCTGGCTATTACAATTAATGTTGCTATGAACATATTTGAGTTAATGCCCTTAGGGTAATAATGTGCATCTTTTGAGTATGCCCAATAGTGCTATTGCTGGGTCATTGGGGAGATTGATTCTCAGTTTTCTGAGAAACACTACACTGCATTCCAGAGTGACTTTACAAGTATGCACTCCTATCATCAATGAAGTCTATTGCCCTTACTCTGCATCCTCTCCAGCGTAGGCTGTCATCTGTGTTTTTGATCTTAGACATTCTGACACATGTAAGGTGGTATCTCAAAGTTCTTTTGATTTGCATTTCTCTGATGGCTAAAGATGTTGAGCAATATTTTAAGTTTCTTTCAGCTATTTGCAATTCTTCTGTTGGAAATTCCCTTTATAGGTCTGAACCCGATTTTTTAATTGGGTTGTTTGGGTTTTGTACTCTAGTTTCTTAAGATCTCTGTATATTTTCAACATCAGTCCTCTGACAGATGTAGGGTAGGTAAAGATCTTTTCTCATTCTATAGGCTATCATTTTTGTCTTATTGACTGTGTTCTTAGCTTTACAAAAGTTTCTGTTTGAGGAGGTCCTATTTATTAATTGTTGTTTTTTAGTGAATATATAACATGATTATCTTTTAAAAATTTTTATGAAAAATTTCACTGGGATACAGTGCCTATGGTGTGTGATCTTGTATCAAAACATCATTGAGTCCAAATTTTCTGTGCCTCATTTCCTTTGCTATTCCAGACCTTCTATAAAAAGAATCCTTTAAAAATCACCTTTTGTGTTTACATATCAAATGTAGTATTGCCACATGAGTCGACATCTACATTCTAAATGACATTCTGATAAAACCTAAATATATATTGCAGGGAAAGTTACTCAGAGTTACCATGAGAGTCACAAGAGAGTTGCTGCTCTTTGAAGCCAAAAGTGTGGTTGATATAATGCATTCTTAGTCATATAAACTTTACTAGGGAAGACACAGTCACAGGTAGAAGATAAATATCCAAAGATATTTTTAAATTATTACTGTTCGTGACCCAAAAATGAAAATAGTGTTATCATATGTACCTTATATTATTTAATGGTGGTGCCATCTGAGAATAAGGCATAATACACCAAAATGACTAGGTCTAGAAAAATGGCTTAGCAGAAAGAAAGATATTTGACTTGCACAGAAGCTTTATGATCTGAGTTTGTTCACTTGGGTTCTATGAGCTGTCAGAAGAGAATCAATTCCTGAGAGTTTTGTCTGACTGCCACATGTATTCCTTGGCATTGTTCTACCTGTACTCGTACATCTCACCCTCCTCTACCTCACAATAAATTTATATATAAATTAAATATATATTTTAAACACAAATAATCATTTTATGTTGAAAACTTTTGAAAAGTAGTTTCACTTTTAATAGTCTATTTTACAATCACAGAAGAATATACAGTTCCTTAACTCTCAATTATTTTGCCATGATTACTCATTAGTGAAATGATGTAAGTAGTAATTGTAAATGTTATTCTTGGCTAATGAAAGTATAATATATATAAAGCCTACTATTTTATATTCATAGAAAAACTCAATTATTTCATGAAGAAAAGTTTGCACATAATTAATGTATAATATCCTACCTTTAAAAAAACTGCAATAATTACTATAATAACTTATTCTTCAACTTGCTATACCTTGGAACAGTCTAAATGAAGAACTGCTGTTAATTGGTATGTCCTATAAGCATGCTTGGGGTGCTTTGCTTATTACTTATGATAAATAATCTGTGTTATTATTAATTAACTCAGTATACGATATATGAGAATACTGTGGAATCTTTGCAATATTTGTATTAGTGGTTTAAAACTGTATGTCAAAAATAAAAAGATTGTTCCGAACTCATATACAGTATGATGAAAAAAATTAGAATGAGGTATATAACGTATGCTTTCATTAAATTTGCAAATGTAGATAATTTAGATGTATAATATAAAAAAATTATTTACTTTAAAAAATAAGATTCAAAAGATAAAATAAATAAGTTACAGGTAATGAAAAGTAGTGATGAAAGTTCAATGTAAAAATATTCAGTGTAGAGGAACATCAAACATAGGCAAGTTAGCAAAGAATTCCCTGTAGGAAAGAAACTAAGATGAATGTGTAGCATAAAAACTAATTTTCTTTAGCCAGGAGAAGAAAATATTTAGCAGGTTCATAAAAGAAAGGGATAACTAAAATGAGGTGTATGTAGGAGGTCAGAGGAAATGGAGTTTATAAGAACAAACTGAGATTAGTCAAGGAAAGGAGAGAGTGATTATGTATTCTTGAAATGACTATATAAATCTTGTAATTCAGTGGTCATTGCTATGTTTGTGACACTTGTAGAGATTTGTGTTTTATGAAACACACTCAAAGGTGAAGAAAATGGGAATGGACAAAGAGAAATCTTGATAGTATCAAGGTCACTTATAATTACTATAACAAAGTGTTGAGGAACAGAAAAGCTTAAACAACAAGCATTTATTTCTCATAAACTTGGAGAGTAAGGGGGCCAAAGAATTAAGATGTTTATAGACTAAGCAGAGAGTGAGGTTTACCATTTGTAATGGTAGTCTAGCTTTAGCACCTAATCCAACTTTAAGTGCATTAAAGACTTAAATAAATTCCATTTCCTTATGTATTAGGATTTTAAGCTATCTACTTGAGAAGCTGTGATATCCAGGTTGTAATAAATGATAAAACATGCCCAGTGTAACTATCCAGGTATAGGTCACCAACTCAAAGCCTGTAAACAATATAAAAATGTTGGCTCATTCCAAACACACTTAGTCAATTTCTACAAATATATAAGATATGCTAGAGATCAAAACACTTTGAAGTTTGGGTAATATGGAGCTTTGACTATATCAAGAAAATTTGTAATTCTAAGATGAAAATGTTCTGAGTTATTTACATTTTATTACTGTGGCAACATGGAGAAAACAAGGTAAAAGAGAAACAATTTATTCTGACTCACAGTTTTAGAGGCCAGGCTATGGTCATCTTGCTCAGTGACTTTTAAACCTATGGCAAAGCATAAATGTTATGGTCAAAACAAGGAAAACTGTTCACCTAAATGCATTCATAAAGTAGAAAAATACAGGAGACTGGCATGAAGAACAAATAGTATTCCCCTAAGTATAATATACCTGTGACTTACTCAGCATAATCTCCATCTCCTAGGTTTTGCCATCTTGCAATGATGTCAAAATCTTGTTACGAATTGTGCATGAGTGGATTAAACAACTGAAGAGTTCAGAAGTCTCATGATCTAAGCACTTGTCTCACACATCATATCTTAACATTGCATGATAAGCAAGCTTTCCACACATGAGTTTGGAACAGCAAATGTAAGAAAAAAATAATAGCCTTAGGGTTTTTTTAATTAGACTTAAAATTGATAATTTATTTTTTTTTGCTTCTCTGTTCCTTTAAGTCTTTTTTATTATTATTATGAATAAAGAAGTCATATTTCCTATCCTTGAATATCCTTATTCCAGGTCCCTTCACCGTACCACCACATCAGGTCATTCTCTTTTCTCCACATCTCCCCATCCCCCCCCCAGCATGGGCAGGAGGTCCCAAGGTCCCAAGGTGCCCATATATCTCAGTTCAGCCTCCACCCCTGGAAAATCAAGTTTCCGCCCCCCCCCCCCCAATATCGATACTGAGTCAGGGTAAAGCCAGGGACACTGTCAATAGGACAAAACGATAGCCTACAGAATGGGAAAAGATTTTCACCAACCCTACAAGTGATAGAGGATTAATCTCTAAGAAATATAAAGAACTCATGAATCTACAGCCCAAAACCTTGAATAACCCAATCAAAAAATGGGGTTCAGAACTAAAAAGAGAATTCTCAGCAGAAGTATTACAAATGGCTGAAAGGCACTTGAAAAAGTGCTCATCATCTTTAGCCATCAGAGAAATACAAATCAAAACAACTTTGAGATACCACCTGACACCTGTCAGATTGGCTAAAATAAAAGAAATAGAGGACAGCCTATGCTGGAGAGGATGTGGAGCAAGGGGAACACTTCAACACTGTTGGTGGGAATGTAAGCTTGTTCAACCACTCTGGAATGCAGTATGGTGGTTTCTCAGAAAACTGGGAATCAGTCTTCCCAAGGAACCAGAAATACCAGTTCTGGGTGTATACCCTAAAGATGCACAGTCACACTCCAAAGGCATTAGCCCAACTATGTTCATAGCAGCATTATTTGTAATAGCAAGAACCTGGAAGCAACCTAGATGCCCCTCAACTGAAGAATGGATTAACAAACTTTGGTACATCTACACAATGGAGTACTACTCAGCAGTAAGAAAAAAATGATACCCTAAAATTTGCAGGCAAATGGATGTATTTGGAGAATATCCTCCTGAGTGAGGTATCACAAACCCAGAAAGATAAGCAGGGGTTGTACTCACTTATTAGTGGACTCTAAACAAAAAAGAAAAAGCAAAGCATGCCCAAGCTGCAAACCACAACCACTGAACAGGTTGGGATCTGAAACACCTTGGACTGACACCTGGGATCCCACTCCCTCCTAAGGTTTTTTTTTTTGTTTTTTGTTTTTTTTTTTTTTTTTTTAATCAATTTCAAAGGTTTTGTAATTATAGAGAAATAACAAAGCTACATGTGTAACTAAAAGAAACATAAACAAAGAAGGGCAGAGACAAATGAAGATATCATGATGATAAAATAAAATAGTATCATACTATTACTTAGCATTATTTATTTGATATCTTGGTTCACAATTTCTTTCACTCAGGTCTTTGTTATTTACAATAAGTAAAAATTGTTTTCTTGGGGAAAGAACTACTTATTATTCATGCAGTCCTTCGAAATACCTTATCTAAAACTTTTTGTAAATTTCCTACAATTTGATTTGTATGGTACATCTCTGAAAATGAGGCTGTAGTGCAAATGTCTGAATAAAAAATTAAATTTCAACAAAACTTCTTTTTAGCTTTGTTAGTACTCAGACATAGATAAAAAATAAAATTAAAAAAAAAATTTAAAAAGAACCATTGTGTTTGAACTCTTTTTACAATGCACCTCATGACCTGATATTTTTCAACTAATTGAAATTTTTAAAAATCCCTGGAGACCCACAGGCCAATTCAAACTTGCTAATTAGGAGCCCATCAGTATTCCTGATGCATTTTTTGTAGTGTCTGCTCTGAAGGAGTATTTTGTATACCTGTGTTTAATGAACACAGTATGAGTAAATTTTTATTTTCTGAATAGATGATAAACACTGAAATAGCTTTAAAAATGTGTCCTTTCATTTAAATCCAATAATGCATCATTATATTGATTTACAGAAAGAACCACAAGCCCAGATTAAAACTTGAGAAATCTAATTATCAATTGAATTCTATAACTATAACTTCTTTAAACTTTTAACATCTCAATTTTTCTTATTGATAAAATGAAGGAATTGAGTTAACAGTAACTTTTAAGCTGTAGCTCTAAATTCAGATGTGGTGTGTATGAGTATGTTGGATGGTTTGAAAGTTATGGAAGCCTGACTTGCACAGAAGAAAACTTAAATAGCCATATGAAACTTGACTTATAACACCATATACTACTATGTAAATACAACTTCATTAGCAGTGCAACCAATCTGCGGTGAATAAATACATAGAATTGGTTGTATGTAGTTTACATTTACTACATTTTTACACATGGAACATGATAAAAATAACATTAGATCGTGCTATCTAAAATAGGTTTGCAACACTTTTATAAAATTTTTTGAAAAGTAATAAAATTAAATATTTAATATAGTACATTGTATTTACTAAGCTATTTATTTTCCACCCAATCCATTCTCACATATAATTTAAAATTAAATCTGTAATGAAGATTTTATTATATGAGCAAAAAGAAAATGTTAAGGAAATAAGTGAGACACTATTTCTTTCAAATTAGTGAATGTTGAATTATTTAAAGCACAATTCTTTACAAATATATTAACAAACATATCATTTAACAATGTCCTCAGGATCTATGTTTTCAAAGGATGGTAATTTTCTTTTTCCTAGTGTTTTTAAAGATTCAACCCAAAGGATGGTACAACCCAAAAGATGAGTCCCAAGATGAGACATGGAATAGCTGAAGCTAATTTAATAAAGGTATTATTTACCAATGTGTGAAAGATTTTGAGCAATTTTGGAACAGTGAAATTTTGATCAGTGAAAGACTAATGAAAGCAGGGATATGGTGTCCTCCCATCACATGAGAAGCAATTTAAAATTCAATGAAGGAAAGAGATCAGTGCAAGAAACATAACCTTATCACAGCATTATCTTATCAATGTATTTGAAATCATTGTATTTGAAAATCTAAATTGGTCTTAATAATAACAACCTGGAGCTAGATACTTGTGTAAATGCTAAAATAACAGAAAAAGAGGATCCAGCTACAAGGGAGGCTCCTTACCTCTATCCAGTCCTCAATCCCAAAAGGCTAAGCACTTGTGTTCTCCTACCTTAAATTCTTTTCTCTACCTAGCCACATTATTTCTTGTCTGAACCTCCCTAGTGTTGGAATTAAAGGCCTGTGTGCCTCCCAAGTACTAGGATCAAAAGCATGAGATCCCAAATCCTGGAATTTAAAGACATATGCCACCACTGCCTCACTTCTATGGCTATTGGCTGGCTTTGCTCTCTGGTCTTCAGGCCAGCTTTACTTCTTAGAGCTCACACAAATCAAGTTTCAGAAATGAAAGCAATCCAGGCCGAAATGTTCCAGTACAAATCACTTCTTTTTTTTCTTCCCGGAAAAAAAAAAAAGTAAAATCGAGTTCTCTAAGAAAAGTTTTAACTTGGAGCTTTTGTATCAATTCTGATCCTCCTGACATATGGGACATAGAAATAAACTCTGCACAAAGTTTTAGTGATTGATATGGAAGTGAAGGCATTCTGAGTGTTCATAAATGGTTATATGAAAAAAAATTATTAGAAAAAGCAATTTTATTTGTGAAGCACATGTTTGTCCCCAGAATAAAGAAAGGCTCTGAAATAATCTATCTACCAATTCTAGATGAAAAACAAGAGGTTAACACCTGAATAACAAGTGAAATGAACACCTGAGACATGGGAATGTATAACACTTTCTCTCTCCCTCCAGGGCTGCCACAGTAAGGCTAAAATTCTTGTATCATGCTCTGTCAAAAATCCTGGTCACGTTAATGATTTCCACAACCAAAAATGATTTCTCATTTTTTCTGCTCGTTACCAAAAATGAGATGTACAATTTCTGTGGGTTTCCATACAATGCTCAGATAAAAGTAAGTAATATTTTACTGTATCTCAATCAAATTAAAAAACTTAGTGTTTAGTATCTGATTGCTTCTACTGTGTTGATTGATAATAATTACAAACAACATTGACCATAGGAGAAAAATTATTAAAATTCAGCTTTCTGATTATGTCATATATATGCATATATTTATATGTATATAGAGAGTATAATAATACTTTTAGCAAAAGAAAAATGTACATTGAGTAATCTTCAGCAGTTGTTGGTAAAACAATAATTCAATCTGTCACAGTTTGTAGCTTGATGTCAGTCCATTTATCTTTTTATATAACAGCATACCACAGGATGAATGACTAAACTAAAAAGCTTGGTTTTCCAGAGTTCTCAGTGCAGGATACAGAAGAATCATGGCTCCAGCATTGTTGGTTATTTTCTCGATTATGGCCATCCTTGTTGTGTGTTCTAACATAGTCTTTACTTCTGTTGTTTACAGTATCAAAAGAAATACATTATTTACTTTATTATCTCATAACGGCATTAGACCTATTGTGTTTAAGACATCACTCTCTGTGCTGATATGACAAAAGCTAGAGTCACCTTCTAAGAAAAACATTAATCATGTTAACTATGGCTTTGTGAGGCATTATTTTAATTGTTGCTTAGTATGGGAGAGCACAGCCCACTGTGGGCAATGGGACTCTGGGAAGGTGGCCTGGGAGTTATGAAATGTGGTAGATAACTTGATCCTTGAGCAAGTCAATAATCACTGTTCCTCCTTGTATCTGCTTTACTTCCTGTTTCCAGGTTCCTGACTCTTGATTCCTGCCTTAGCATCTTTTGGTTATGAATTGTAACATATGAGACAAGTGAGTACTCTTTTCCTTAGGTGATATTGGTCAGTGTTTTATCAAAGCAAACAGTAAGAAAAATGAAATATCTTCTCATTAAATTTTACTTCTGAATAAGTTTATCTGTGACAAGTTTAAGAGTTTTATATTAATTCAGTTTGTATTTCTATAATGAAATATCTGAAGATACATTTTTTTATTAAGGAGGTTTATTTAGCTAATAATTATGAAGGTTTATGACCTTTATCTAAGGATGGATTAGTAGTTGCTGGAAGGTCCTGGGTTGGTGGTAAAGGACCTTGTGAAAAGAGACAGGAAAAAATGAACATATGTTATAGTTCTAGTTTCTGTCCTTATAACTAAACACCACTACTCAATCATAGAACTATATCCTGAGAAGCTTATACATTGCTACTATCGCGCAAAAGTCCACATCTAAGTGCAATAGTCAGATTAAGTTTCTAGTTTTCCAGTGCAACATAGTAGGGATTAAACTCTAACATGTCTCTACAGCTTGAGATCATACTAATTTTATAGCAAGTTTCAACATACGGATTTGAGTGGTGATTGGGGTGTGAGCTACAGCGTTCTGTTTGTTATCCTTAGAATAAAGTGTGAAGTAATAGAAATAAGACAAGATTTTAAATAGCTATTATCCCTGGTTTGTATTGTCATAGAACAGCTAGCATAATCTTTGAAATGATGAAATAATTAGACTTTTGAAGTCCGGGAGAATATATAAGTGATAAAGAGGAAGTTGAGATGTGTGACTGTGAATCAAAAATGCCAGCAGGATACTAGAAAATGTCCCTGGGAAATTTAATCTCCTACAGCTGGAAAACTGACTTGGCAAAGAATCAAGCCCAACACCTAAATATAGCAGAGCTATAGAGAGCTAAATTCAGACAGCTAGGGACATTAGTAGAAAATGAATAAAATACTAAAATATAGATACATATTGTAGGCAACACTAAAACATTTAATGGCTTAAATGAAAATCTTCACTTTGTAAAAGAATCAGCTTTAAAAAAAAATCAGTATTTCTAGTGACAGCAATTAACTAAAAGCTTTGAAACTTGTAATGCAATCATACCAGTGAATAGTTTGGATACACAAGTACAATGTCTACCTCATAAAGATATCATGCTACATTAATAAAAAGAAAGCAAATCCTCATGAATCTATGTGTAAATGGGTAATGTGAATAATTGAAAAACGTAGAAGGATAAAAAAGCCTGATGTACACAATTTTCTTCACAAGAGTGACTTCAGAATTTTATGTTTAATGTGTTGATTTCAGCAGTGAAATTATACGAGCTTAGCTAATTGAAACTTGAACACATGGTAACATGGCTAATGAAGCTAACATACCAGGAATGAAGTGCATATTGCAGCCATTCTATACATGTTCCCTTCTAAACAGCAGTATCATCTCAAGAAAAACTTTCCTTTTACATCTGTCTTTTTTTTAAGTGCACTAATGAGTAAGTACATCCCCTGCTTATCTTTCTGGGTTTGTGATACCTCAGAGGATCATATTCTCAGGAGGATATTCTCCAAATCCAACCATTTGCCTGCAAATTTTAGAATATCATTTTTTCTTACTGCTGAGTAGTATTCCACTGTGTAAATGTACCACAGTTTGTAAATCCATTCTTCAGTTGAGGGACATCTAGGTTGTAAAATTCTTTAAGAAAATTTCAGTTCCAAATTAAGTCAAATAGTTGATTTAGTTCAGTTTCAGAGTACTTGCTTAGTAAGTAAAATCCCTGGCTTCCTATCTTCCTACGCTCAGTACTATTTAAAAAATCTGGAAAAAAAAAGGGGGCAAAAAAAGCCTTACAAAATTTAAAATCTTGCTAGATCAAAAACCAATATTCTAGTAAATGGACCATATGATTTGTATGAAACTCAAGTAAAGAAAATAATTTTAAAAGTTCAACTTAAGAAAACTGATCAGCTGAATCAATGAAAAGGCATTTTTACAACTTTTTTCCTCTTCTCTGCATTTCCGCAGAGAAATATTCCATAAGCTGAGCTTCTGATTAACATTGCTTAGAGTTGTTTTTCTGTATTTTCACTGAAATTTTTAAAGTAAATGACTTTGGGTGAATGGATATCATTTCTTCACTGAAAGGAATGAAAGGAAGAGTCACTTTCTTTTCTTATTATATTTTATTTTATGAACAAAGAAGTCACACTTTCTATCCTTGTATATCCTTATTCAATGTCCCTTCCCCCTCCCACCACATCATATCATTCTCTCTTCTCCACAATTCCCCATCCCCTGCCCTGGGCAGGTGGCAAGCAGTCCCAAGGTCCCATTGTCCCAATATTGCTTAGTTCAGCCTCCACTCTTGGCAGATCCAGTTTTCTCCCCAACTCACGACTGGGAAGACTCACTTTCTATACTAAATGACACCTACGAGCAAATTAAAATGTGAATCTATTGTACCACAAATCTGTGGTCATTGATTTGAGATTCTCTTTCTGTCTGCTGTGAATATCATTCTTTATTTAAGGTGGCCTATGGCAGGCATCATATGAGTAAGCAGAGGAATCAGAACATAGGTAGAAGAAAAAGGGCAGAGTTAACAGAAATGTTCCAGCCACCTATAATGCATGATAAAATAAAATAGGTAAGCCACAAACCATGTGAGAGGACAGATGAATGGAAATGGGTTGAATTAAGATGAAACAGCTAGCTAGCAATATGCCTGAGGCATAGCCCATGTAGGATGAAGTTATTATGTGTCTATGTGTTTCTTTGGGACTTTGGGATTTCTCGTTCAGATAAGTGGTGGTGGGCAGGTCAGAACCATAGGACTAGGTAGGCCAGAAACCTTATGTTACATGTCCTTGAAGGCAAACCTCCACATGATTAAATATTATGCTTCTCTTCACATTTTAAAGGTATTGGAACTGGAAAATTCTAATACCATGAATTACTATTACTATGATTTAAAGAAAAAAACTAGAAGGGAGTTTTTCAGAAAGACATCCCATGTCTTCTGCCAATATCCATCCCAAACCCCTAATGTTATTGATACATATGAATAAGAATAGAATATAAGAAGATTCAATGAATTGTTTTCTAGAGGAAAAATATAAAAAAACATTTAAATGACTTAGGTACTGTCCTATCTCTTCTGGCTGACCACTTGGGAGGAGGAATATTTAAGAATGACATAATAATTAAATTTGATATCCAAGTAAAAATGAAGGCTTCTTCTACTTTATTTCTTGTCCATAAGGAAGAATTATGGATATGACATTAGATAAACTAAAAATTTCAAATTTGGAGACAGCTAACTTTGGGTCTCCATGTGCTAACTGTCATGCATACAAGTTACTGTACTTCAAGAGTTGAATCATCACCTTAAAGAGCTACAGTACATTGTAAACCAAGCAAAAAACTTTATCTAAGAAAGAATTTCTGAAAAAAAGAAAACATTTATATGCAGAAAACAAGAAGAAAATACCAAGACAACCACTGGCTGTAATCAGGTGAATCATTGGAACTTCAGTTTTATTGCATATAAGGTAAACAAATAGAGTACAAAATTCTATTTAAGGAAGAAAATATCAACTAGGACATTTTAGAATATGTCCTTAGATACTCCACCAAATAATTTTAAGGAAGTAAAATTTTTCAAGGATTTTGAAATTGGCTTTTCAAGATAAACTCTAGAGCATGTATTCACCTAAAGCTGAAGGGAAATCTATTATGAAAGAATTACAAGCATAGGAATAAAAGGCCAATTGATACCAATATACCCCACAGGGTAATTTCTCAATTCTCACTGCTTTGAATCTGTACCTCTTTAAAAAACATGATTTTGCTTTGATTACAAATAAAGCTGGCTTTGGAGTTGGAGAAAATGTCTTTCTCTTTCTTTAATCCCAAGTACATTGGTAAAGGAAAACTTGAGAGATTCTGTCTCATATCAGACCAACTACCTAGTGTGGGATAGAAGACAGCCAGCATATATAGGAACCAATATTAGTGTAATTTTATCTCTAATCCTATTTCTCTGTGTATTTCCTCCTTCTTAACCTTAAAATTTTCTCTGCACACATTTTTCTCCTGATGAAGTAAATTTTTCATTTAATATTAATAATTTTTAGGTTTTTTACTATAAACAATTTCTCCTACAAGCAATTTGCAAAGCATTCATAAAAATATGGGTCCCTATCACAATGAGTCAACCAGTCCAGTGGAAAAAGAAACCTGGTATAGAACACTTCCATGCCATGATTTTTTTTGAAATATAAACTATTCAGGAAGTTTACAAGATACCTTTCTATGATTATCCTTCATATCACATTTTAACAAGAATTTCACATGGAACTTACTCAGTACTCTGAGAATGAGTATAGATATTTATAGTCAGTTCATTAGGACCTAACCACTCTCTTAGTATTTATAGGATCCCAGAGATGCAGCCACTCACAATGTTCTGAAAAACTACAACCCTCTTCTGATTAGTTTTGTCCTCTGTGGGTTATATATAATCATCCTACTGATAAGATGTTTATAAGTTAAAACTGGGTTGAGAGTAAAACAATAATATAGACTCAGGGATCCTTTTTAAAGAAGAGAAAGGGGAATAGGTAGACTAAACATATTTAGTATATTGTATACTCACTTTAAACAAAGTATATTATTTTATCTCACTTTAAATAATTATTACCCAATTATGAGGCACAGACAATTTGCACTGATATAGATGCTTCTTTATTAATAAAAATATAAAATTATTTTATAAGTTTGATTTAGATAATTTTTTTACTGATACAATTTTAAATCTGAAAGTTGTTGTAGAATGTTTCCCAGGGCCCTTTTGGGCCTGGAGGTTTGGAACCTGTTTCGTGGCGGCTTTTGTCCCCCAAAGAAGTGAATCACACACTTATATCCTTTATACTGTTTGGCCCATATATTAAGCACATTACTAGGTAGCTCTTTCATCTTATATCAACCCATTTCTATTAATCTTCCTGCCACGTGGCCAAGCCCATGGCTCACCTGTTTCTTACATGTCTATTTTCTTCAGGGGTCAGAAGGAGACTGACTAACTCCACCCTCCTTCTACCTGCCTCTGCTCTGATCCTCCACCCACTTCTACGGTGCTCTACATAGGCCAAACCAGTCCTTTATTTACAGCATACAGAGAGCAATTCCAGCACAGAAGTTGTTTTATATGTCTAAGTTAATTTGTATATTGATACAAAAGTGAATCTGTTATTGCCATATTTTGTACATGCTTCTACCTCTGTTTAAAATATTTTGACATTAATACATATTAAGCATATATTTTCATTCCCATTATGGAATTTCTGTTTAATTATACTAGTTATAATTTAAAATTATATTAGTCATTATATATATGTATATATAAGATGTTTTCATTCATCTGTTCAGATATTTTGTATAATGATATACTTTTAGGTTACTACTGTCATTTTCCATTGTATATGTACCTATGGTTAATATATATGATCATCATTCTTGAAGTCATTATTTAGAAACCATATACTATATGTATATATAAGATGTTTTCATTCATCTGTTCAGATATTTTGTATAATGATATACTTTTAGGTTACTACTGTCATTTTCCATTGTATATGTACCTATGGTTAATATATATGATCATCATTCTTGAAGTCATTATTTAGAAACCATATACTCATTTAAAGATTGCCTATTTTACAAAGAAAGCTTCAGTCTTTAGGATGGTAAAAATTACAGATCACAGTTACTTAGGTTGGCAGTGTACTAGTTATGTTGTTTAGGTTTCCCAGATACACTCTAGAATATATCAAATAGGCAGGTGTCTTAAACCATGTAATAGACCTGCAGAATATGGCATTTAACATTTTGTTATTTAGAATTTGGCTATGAGAAACATGAAAACTCCTTGCATCACTATTTCTTTCTCAAGAAAGTGTTGGGCATTAAGGTCACTCCATTAGGAGTTGACCTTCCTTCATGGACAATGGCCTGTTGGGCACAGAACTTGCCTCTACTGCTGTCAGTGTGCATGCTGTCTAATCTGGATAGAGACTGCTAAAACCTGCCTGGACAGAATAAGATGGTTTCTCCCTGCTTCTGAAGAGATCTGTCAGATATCATAGGCCAAAATGATGGATGTTCCAACAATGCAGAAAAGCCATGTGTGACTGTCTAGGTACATGACTGTGGCTGTCCTCTTGTAAATCTTTGAAGCTGCTCTTTTGCGCTTCCAACTTTCAAGTAATATATTTTCCCTCTCTTGTCTTGATAGGGTAGAAGAATAAATAGTTAAGATTATTACCCTCTCATATCTTAACAAAGAGAATTCAAGTAATTGTTCTTATTATTCAAGATAAACAGCTTTGAAGTAATCCTTGTACACTGCCACTTGCCAGTATTCTAGACAATTAAGATATACCTTATATTTGTTGTTTGTAAGTTAAATTTGACCTTGCTTATGTTATTGCCTCTCACCCCCCAGATGTTATATTGATTCATATTGTGTATATTCTTATACTTAGTTTAGAACTTTCTTAGTTAGATTAAAAAAATGGACATGTAGTAGGATTCAGGCATTACTTAGGAAAGCCCAGACTCATAACTCCTGAGTTCAATACCCCCATGGGACATGGCTAGATTTGATTGGAACCCAAGAAACACTAAGTTTAGAACCTGTTTTGTTTCTGCATTCTGGGGAGCAGATCGGTAGCTAGTGCGGGTCACTTCCTCTCTCCAAGAATAATCCTGGGTTTAAAATGTATTGTGAGTGTCTCTCAACAAATATATAATCCTTAATATAAAATATTGTAACTGAATATTATTGCAGTATTTACTTTTCACGTCTCCTAGTATGCAGAGTTCCTTCTTGCACCATAAACACTAGCCAGTAATAGGGAAGTATTTCCGAAAATACCAAATTGACTTCTCTGTTTTAAATAAATTCATGTGACATTCAGCCATAGGGTTTTACCATCATTTTTAAGGGACAACCAACAGCATTTGCAATAGTGTGATTGTCTGGAGTTTTCTAAGTAAACATCTAAGAAATTCAGTTCTCAGAACAGATGAGTCCTCAGCAACTTAAAATAGATGTTTCTTTGGCCAACAACTCAAGAAAAATAGTAAGAAATATCTACTTGAGACTTTGTGTCTATATTTTAATTAAATTTATATTTTTTTCATATGTATTATTGGAACATTCTTGTTTTAGGTTTCCATATAACTCTTCATATAACCCTTATTTTTAGCATTAAGCCTCTATATTTCCTCCCTTACACATTCTTTTCTAACCATCTCTATTTGATCCACACATTTCAGTCCTTCTCTTTGACCCAATTAACTCATAAATAAATATTTTATTTTAAATTCTCATATAGAATTCAGTGCTGCAGTCATTTGGCCCTGGGCTCACCCTGCTGAATAATTTTCCTAGGACTTACTGTTCTCTTACAAAGCTTACTAGTTCTTGATTTAACTTTGGTAGATAATCATATCAAGAAAATTAAGCTTTTGTCTAGATTTTAAATATTAGTAGTTTATAAATTATTAATGTATGTTCTTATAATACTTTGAATTTCCTCACTGTTTGTTGTAATGTTCCCATTTCTCCTCTAATTTAGTTAATTTTGGGGTTTTTTTCCTTTCTGAATTGTAGATATGTTCAAGGGTTTGTCCATATTAACAATTTTAATAGACTACCAACTCTATGTTTTATTGATTATTTTTAATATCACGGTTTCTTTGTTTATATTTTATTGATTTTAGTCATGAGTTTTATTATTTTTTCCTATTATTATTATTATGATGGTGATGAACAAAGAAGTCACACTTTCTAACCTTGTATATCCTTATTCAAGGACCCTTCTGCCTCCCACAACATCAGGACATTCTTTCTTCTCCATAAATCCCCATCCCTTCCCTGGGCAGGCTGCAAGGAGTCCCATGGTCCGACTTCCCCAATATTACTTAGTTCAGTCTCCACCCATACCAGTTGCTGTTTTCTCCCCCCTCCCTCAAGAGTGAGTTGGGTGTTCCTTTAGGGGGAGTGGGATCCAAGGTGTCAGTCCGGGATGTTTCTGATCCCAAGCTATTCATTAGTTGTGTTTTGCAGCTTGGGCATGCTTTACTTTTTTCTAGTTGGTTTGTTCCTCTAGAGTCCACTAATGAGGGAGGTCATCCCCTGCTTATCTTTCTGAGTCTGTGATACCTCATTCAGTAAGATATTCTCCAAATCTATCCATTTACCTGCAAATTTTAAGATATCATTTTTTCTTACTGCTGAGGAGTACACCATTGTGTAGATGTACCACAGTTTGTTAATCCATTCTTCAGTTGAGGGACATCTAGGTTGTTTCCAGGTTCTTACTATTACAAATAACGCTGCTATGAACATAGTTGAGCTAATACCTTTGGAGTATGACTATGCATCATTAGGGTATACACCCAGAAGTGGTATTGCTGGGTCCTTGGGGAGATTGATTCTCAGTTTTCTGAGAAACCATCATATTGTATTCCAAAGTGGCTGAACAAGCTTACACTTCCACCAGCAATGAAGGAGTGTTCCCCTTGATCCACATCCTCTCCAACATAGGCTGTCATCTGTGTCTTTTGTCTTAGCCAATCTAACAGGTGTCAGATGGTATCTCAAAGTTGTTTTGATTTGCATTTCTCTGGTGGCTAAAGATGATGAGCACTTTTTCAGGTGCCTTTGAGCCATTCGTAATTCTTTGCTGAGAATTCCCATTTTAGATCTGAATCCCATTTTTTGATTGGGTTCTTCAAGGTTTTGGGCTCTAGATTCTTGAACTCTTTATATATCTTAGAGATCAGTCCTCTATCACTTGTAGGGTTGGCGAAAATATTTCCCCATTCTGTAGGCTGTCGTTTTGTCCTATTGACAGTGTCCTTGGCTTTACAGATGCTTCGTAGTTTCAGGAGATCCCACTTATTGATTGTTGGTCTTAGTGTCTGTGCCACTGGTGTTATATTTAGGAAGTGGTCACCTGTGCCAAATCGTAGAAGTGTATTTCCGACTTCCTTTTCTATCAAGTTCAAAGTGGCTGGGTTTATTTATGTTGAGGTATTTGATCCACTTGGATTTGAGTTTTGTCCAGGGTGACAGGCTTGGCTCTATTTGCATTTTTCTACACATTTCCATCCACCTATGCCAACACCATTTGTTAAATATACTATCTTTTTTCCATTGAATATTTTGGGCCTCTTTGTTAAAGATCAGGTGTTCATAGGTTTTAGGTTAATGTCTGGATCCTCAATCTATTCCATTGATCCACAAGTCTTTTTTATGCCAGTACCAGGTTAGTTTTATTACTGTAGCTCTATAGTATAACTTGAAGTTAGGGATGGTGATACCTCCTGAGGTTCTTTTGTTGAGTAAAATTGTTTTGGCAATCCTGGCTTTCCTGTTAATCCCAAATGAAATTGAGTAGTGTTTCAAGGTCCAAAAAATATTGTGTTGGCATTTTGATGGGCAGTGAATTGAATCTTTAGATTGCCTTTGGTAGAATTGGCATTTTTACTATGTTGATCCTACCTATCCAGGAACATGGGAGAATTTTCCATTTTCTGATATCCTCCTCAATTTCTTTCTTCAGTGATTTAAAATTTTGGTCAAATAGGTCTGTCATTTCCTTGGTTATAGTTACTCCAAGGTATTTAATAGTATTTGCTGCTATAATGAAGGGTAATGTTTCCCTTATTTCTTTTTCAGCCCTTGAAATCAACAAAATCTGAAATGAAAAGGGGGACATAACAACAGACCCCCAGGAAATCCAGAGAATTATCAGATCATACTTTGAAAATTTGTATTCCACAAAAATGGAAAACCTCGAAGAAATGGACAGCTTTCTGGACAGGTACCATCTACCAAAATTAAATGAAGATCAGATTAATTACCTAAACAGACCTATAACCTTTAAGGAAATTGAAGCTGTCATTAAAAACCTCCCCAAAAATAAAAGCCCTGGTCCAGATGGTTTCAGTGCCGAGTTCTACCAGACATTCAAAGCAGAATTACTACCATTACTCCTCAAACTATTTCACACAGTAGAAACTGAATGGATATTGCCAAATTCCTTTTATGAGGCCACAATTACCCTAATACCCAAGCCACTCAAAGACACAACAAAGAAGGAGAATTACAGTCCAATTTCCCTTATGAACATTGATGCTAAAATTCTCAACAAAATTTTAGGAAATGGTATACAATAATGTATAAAAAATATCATCTGGCCAGCCCTAACAGACTAGCGGGGTGGTGCCTTGAGAGGCCGGCATGTATGGGGCCCAGTCAGGAGCCTTAGCCCTGGCCTCCTGTGATCACCAGGTAGGGTGTGGGCACGGCCTCCTGCATGCCCTTGATGCGTTTGAGGCTGTAGGGGCTGGAGGAGAGCCCGGCCCAGCAGTGGGCATGGTATGAGGTGTTGGTGCCGCTGGCCAGGCCCACAGGTGACTGCAGCCTCCATGTGATGGATGCCCTAGAAGAACAGAGCTTTGTGCTGTCCTTCTCCTCTGCCTCTGATGCAGAATTTGATGCTGTGGTTGGGTATTTAGAGGACATTTTTATGGATGATGTGTTCTAGTTATTGAAGAGGAACTTCATGGACAAGTACTACCAGGAGTTTAAAGACACAGAAGAGAATAAACTCACCTATACTCCCATTTTTAATGAATATATTTCCCTGGTAGAGAAATATGTTGAAGAGCAGCTGCTGGAGTGTATCCCAGGCTTCAACATGGCAGCTTTCACAACAACACTGCAGCACCATGAGGATGAAGTGGCTGGTGACATCTTTGATATGATGCTCACATTCACAGATTTTCTGGCTTTCAAGGAGATGTTCTTGTACTACAGAGCCGAAAAGGAAGGCCGAAGGCTGGACTTTAGCAGCGGTTTCGTGGTGACTTCTCTGTGCCAGTCATCTACACCGGCTTCCCAGAACAACCTGCAGTACTAGGTCCCACTCTTGGACATGGCTGTGATCACTATGAGGTCACCATGTGAGGCCAGCTCAGAGAAACATGGGCTAATGATGACAGATGCATCTAGAAAGACCTTTACTTGTGCCACAGCCCTTTGTTCATGTGAAGTATTGATAAGTCCTGGAAAACATGACTGACCCTCCTGGCTTGTCCAGAAGCACCTTGTAGTCAGTTAACCGTCATGGTCATCCCTCCTGTCCCAGTGCAGACACCTCTTCCTGGTGCTTCTGAGTGACTCCTGAGGCAGGCCTTGATAGCCCCTCACTGGGCCACTTACCCAGAAGTGTGGACAACACACCATCATTAGCCCTTCATCCTAGCAGGCTTTATGTGAGTCCTTGTGTACCCACAGTTGTTTTCACATAGGTCAGCTCCAGTCCTCAGCTTCACTGAGGTCTTTGTGTGGGAATGTTTATCCAGGGAGTTCCTAGGGCCAGCTGCTTGTATGGATTTCTGAATCTCCTGTGATTACAGCTGGACTGGCTGTAGGAATCAACTGAGAGATGTCCTCTACCCCTGAGAGAGAAGGAACTTCTTGTCTTACATTAGCAGTCCTTCCAACAGTGAAGTCTGCTGATCTTGCTGTAGTCCTACTGTTTCTCTAAGTCTCTAATCATTATTTTCAAGAAACATATTTTTATAGATGAAAACTCAGGCTAACCTAATGAGTATGATCTTGGAATGCCCATGATCAACCACTTAAAAGATCAAAGTATTATATGTTGTGTGCTTTTGAGTCATGCGTGCTTTGTGATTGGTGCACCTCTTGGGCATCAGTGCAAAGAGGCTGTATGCTAGAAGAAGGCTGCAACTGTCACAGTAGCATGCTAGTGTGCTTGTGCATGCTTGTCTACAGTCCTGTCGCAACTGCGCTAGGTGTGCTTGTGTGTGCTAGTCTAAAGTCTGGGCTGGGGAGCTGGCTTTCTGTTGGGAGAATAGGGATTCTGCAATTAGTTCCCATAACAATCTCTCCTGCTAAGTTGATGCTCCCCTGATCCAGCTCAGCCTGCGGGTGGGAGGCAGTACACAATTTTTCTGGTCATCTGTCATGTTTAGTGCACTATCACCAACCAGAAAGCATGTGTGTCACATCTCTAGAAAGAAGAAAACAGTTCAATTCCTAATGTGTACTTTTGTCTTTAACTTTTATACTAAAAATAAAAATCCACACTGACTTTTCATGTGACCATTCTGACTTTACAAGATGTAAGCTAAGTGCTGTGTTTTTTCTGTAGCAATGTGTCACTTAGTGCTTTTGTAAATGCTTAAATTTTGAGGTGTTTGGCAAGAATAAAAAAAAATGTCATCCACCATGCCCAAGTAGGCTTCATCCCAGAAATGCAGGGCTGGGTTAACATACAAAAAAAACATAAATTTTATCCATCATATAAACAAATTATAGAAACAAAACCACATAATCATATCCTTAGATGCTGAAAAAGCCTTTGACAAAATCCAAAATTCCTTTATTATTAAAGCACTGGAGAGATCAGGAATACAGGGAGAATATCTAAATATAATAAAGGTGATTTACAAGAAGCCAACAGCCAGCATCAAAATTAATGGAGAAAAACTCAAAGCAATCCCACTGAAATCAGGAACTAGACAAGGATGTCCTCTCTCTCCTTAACTATTCAATATATTTCTTGAAGTTTTAGCTAAAATAATAAGAGAATGAAAGGAGATTAAGTGGGTACAAATTGGAAAAGAAGAAGTGAAGCTATTTCTATTTGCAGATGATATGATTTTATACATAAGTGACCCACAAAATTCTTCTAAGGAACTGCTATAGCTAATAAACACCTTCAGCAATGTAGCAGGATACAAGATTAACTCAAAGAAATGAGTTTTATTATTTTCTGCCATCTACTCCTTTAGAATATAGTTATTTCTCATCAATTGTTTAGATAGGCAGCTAGAGCTATGAGCTTGCCTCACAAAACTTACTTCATTTTATGCCATAAATTTGGGGTGCTGCATTTTTGTTTTCATTCATTTCCGTGAAGATTTTTAATTTCTGACTTGACCAATATTTTATTCAGAGAATTGTTCAGGTTTCATGAGATTTTAAGCTTTCTGTTGAGGTTGTTGTTTTTGTTGTTAACATTAAATTTTAACATAAAAAAATCTGTTAGTATTATTTTAGAGATATTTACCTAAAATAAGATCATCAGCTTATTTCATGAGCTGAACAAAGCTGAACACCAGCATTCCTCTCTCTGTGCATTTAGACAGTGTAAATACTTTTTCTCCCTCATGCTTGACACAAATATAATTATTATCTTCATTAAAAATTCTTCCCTGTTATTATTGAGACATCTACAAACTCTGAGCCAAATAAACATATCCTTTTTTAATAACAAAAAATGTTAGTAATAAGTATGTAAAGATAACTGTGAAGTAATGATCAAGATGATAAAAACTAAAGAATCATTTTCAATAATAAAATAATATTTATATAAATGTAAGAAGGATACAGGGAAATGAAATAAGCTTTAGGCAAGAATAGACTCCTTTTCCTGACTTCTTATTTAAAAAGAGAAAAAAATTTTGTTGAGAATTTTAGCATCGATATTCATGAGGGAAATTGGTCTGTAGTTCACCTTCTCTGTTGTGTCTTTGAGTGACTAAGCTATTAGGGTTATTGTGGCCTCATAAAATGAATTTGGCAATATTCCTTCAGTTTCTACTGTGTGAAATAGCTTGAGGAGTAATGGTGGTAATTCTTCTTTGAATGTCAGGTAGAATTTGGCACTGAAACCATCTGGACCTGGGTTTTATTTTGGGGGAGGCTTTTAATGGCAGCTTCAATTTCCTTAAGGGTTATAGGCCTGTTTAGCTAATTAATCTGTTCTTTATTTAATTTTGGTAAATGGTACCTGTCCAGAAAGCTGTCCATTTCTTCAAGGTTTTCTATTTTTATGGAATATAGCCTTTTGAAGTATGATCTGATAATTCTCTGAATTTCCTGAGGGTCTGTTGTTATGTCTCCCTTTTAATTTCTGACTTTGTTGATTTGGACACTTTCTCTCTGCTTTTTGATTAGTTTGGATAAGTGTCGGGCCCACCTCACCGGCAAGGAAGATGCAACACGAGATTCTTCTGCAGCAACTGACCAGGTCCTTTATTCAGCGTGCACACTCTTCTTTCTTCTTTCTCCTTCTCCTTTCCCTTCCCCCTGGATCTTGGCTTAAAAGCTCTCCAGTGATCCACTCACGCCCTGCCACATGGATGCTGCCCATTGGGTCATGCATGCAGATGCTCACTGGCATGAACGCCTCACGCCAAATAAGGAGGTTTTCCCTAGGGAGCGCACACTGTCAGGGAAGGCGGAGGGTAGAAGCTGGCACCATTTTAGGCTGTGGCTCAATCACAGCTCCTGACAGTTCCCTCTTTTTTTAATTATTTAAATAAAACAAGTGAGAGTAGAGGTGCATTCTCTGCTGTGCTATTGGAACATTATCCCAAGCTTCTCTTGGGGAGTCCCCCTCAAAAACATGAGACTTGTCCACATCCTATTTTCACAGAGTTGGGAAATTCAGGGCAACAACCCACATGCAAATGAACATACCCTCCTCGAGCTCCCCAAAATATTGAGAGGTAACCCGACTGCAATGCACAGCCTCACAAACTGCAAAAATATGGCAGCTAATGTTTTAGGGTAGCCAGCCAAACTTGGGGAGACTGTCCTTCCTCAATGGCAGTAAAGGCTTGCACCAGTAAAGTGGCATTCTGGTGCTGCTGAACCTTCATGCGACAAGTACACCACATGCAAAGAAGAAATATCAACACCATAACGCCAGCCATCGAGCCTATTCCCATGCACTCTTTCAGATGGTCCACAGCAGCAGAAATCCAAGAGGCCAGCCCTTCTGCCAGTTCAGGATCCACCCTGGTCAAATTCACAGATACGATGGCCATTCTCAATTGGGTAATCAGCACTTCGAACTCTCTGGTCCAGTTCCCTAAGAGAAAACTAGATAATTGTTTAGACAAATTTACAGCACAAGTAAAATTCTTATATTGAACACTGGTCACACATAAGCCTGACATCTTCCATTCATATCCAAGCTGAGCAAGCTGCCAAAGAACATCTATCTGTTCTTGAACTAAATCAATTCTCTGATTAACAACCATCAGGCCTCCCTTTAATTGGGAATTAACATTCTCTTGGACATCTAAAGCCTTGGTGATTGTGGTAGACAAATCATTTAAGGTCTGTGGGGTTTGTATTGTATGGCTCATGGCAGTGGCTGCAGTAGTGGCTCCTCCAGCAGCCACGGCAATGGCTATAACAATGGCTGCCGTGATGCCAAAATCTCTCTTTTGTCTAAATAATGTCATGGAGCCAGGGGTTATTACTGGCACAGGAATCCATCGTGGCACATGGGCGACCAGGGCAAACGTATAACTTTGAGCATTCCAGCACTGTGAATAATAGCAGGAATCAGTGCAATTCTTAAAGCCACTCTTACTAACAACAAACACAAAAGGAGGATATACACATCCAGGAATAGGGTCAAAGTACTTCGTCTCCATAATGGTCACATGTATCGTGGTGCATGAACTGGTGGCATTAACTATTACTGATGCATCTGCATCTTCTTGGGTGGTCCAATTGGATAAGCATGCAACATTATGCCTACCAACAGCTCCTCCCAGCAAGAGCCCCAAAGGTTCTACATTAGAGTAACTCCCATTTACCCCACATAGCATCCAATTATCAAAGGGGTTTCCACAGGGGTCTTGTTGAAATAAGCCTTGATAAGTTCTATTAAGACCAGTAACATTGGAGGAGAAGGTAAAAAGCTGATGTTTATCAACCCAAGTTACCATATGTGACTGGCACCCTGTCAACAGCCATCGGACATTAGGTTCAAGTACTCCCAAGCAATAAGGAGCCCATTTAGGCTGTTGCGTGATAGGGAAACTGGCATCACGTTCTTCTGGCCAGGTGGCATTCATCCAGTATGCATGTTCATATTCAGGATTGGATAAAAATGTATAATTGTAAGTATCCGTAGACACTTCACTATAAGTCTGGTCACCCCATGAAATTTTTGACCCCCACCATCCTGTAGTATGCCTTACCAAATTTATACAATCAGAATCATTGCTATCAATGCTAAAGCAAATCACCCCTCTGAGGGAAAAGTTGGTCTGTCCTGCTACAGGAGCCACCTCTCCATCATAAGGGAAGTAAGGAAGATCTACATCTTTACCTGTAAAAAAAAAACTAGGAAACACTGGTGCTGAATGCATCATCGGCATCGGAAGTGGGAATGTCAATAGGATTCCCCATTGGATCTGGTTTTGCTTGACATTCTGCCTCGCTTGGGCAAGGCTCTGTGACAACAGCATCATCAGGAGGATTGGCAACAGGACCATCTTCCTTGACTCTTCTGGTTAATCATTCTGGAACCCACACTGGGTCTTGAGCTTCCTGGGGAAAAACACAAACAGACTCTTGTGCCCATGCCAGCACGGGATCAGGTCCTTTCCAGTGACCTGTCAACACATCCTTCCATGTAATTAGACCACTAATGCCACCGCCTGGGGCAGCATGTCTATTGGCCGCACACTGGCCACATGAATTTAAAGTCAAAAAATTAAAAGTGAAGAGAGCTAAAGAAAGTCTCTCCTTTGGGGTATGGCCAAGGCCTATTCCCCCCTTTTGTTTAATTAGACATTCTTTGAGGGTGTGATGCACCCTTTCTACAATGCCTTGCCCTTGGGGGTTGTAGGGTAGGCCATGATTAAGGTGTATGCCCATCTGCGTGCAAAAGGTAGTGCACTCTTGTCCAGTGTAGCCTGGTCCATTATCAGTTTTTATTTGTGTAGGTTTACCCCAGGCTGCCCATGCTTCGAGGCAATGGGCTATAACATTGCGGCCCTTTTCTCCACTCATGGCCATAGCATGAAGAATCCCTGAACACGTATCTACTGATATATGAACATATTTTAGAGCTCCAAATTCAGGCAGATGAGTAACATCCATTTGCCAGACCTTAAGGGGGAGTAGCCCTCATGAGTTAACTCCCAAGGATGGTGGGTGGTGGAGTTGCACACACTGAGGGCAATCAACCACAATTTGTCTAGCATCTTGTCTGAACAGGTGAAACTTAGACTGCAAAGTCTTGCTATTACCATGGTAGAGTTTATGAAAATCTCAGGCCTGAGTACTGACAGCTACAGGAAACATCCACTTTTCTCTAGTGGCTGCATCCACTAAGGCATTTCCCTCACTAAAGGGACCAGGCAACTTTGTATGAGCCCTTATATGTTGTGGAAAAAATCCTTGAGAGTGGTGTCTAATAAGTTTTTGCAATTGGGAAAATGGACAGGCTACAGTACTGGATGGTTTTATGGGGCCTGCAACTTCAAGAATATTCAAGGCATTTATAACATAAATCAAATCAGAAATCAAATTGAACGCACAGGAGAATGTTGTAAAGACTTCTAGCACTATCTGTAATTCTGTTACTTGAGGGGTCCCTGAAGCCAATTGGCATTGGACTACCGGCTGGCCATGGACCAGATATGCTCCCACTCTGTTCTTGGAGCCATCTGTAAATATGTTAATGGCATCATGAAGAGGTGTGGTAGCTGTTACCTTTGGAAAAACAATGGGATGTTCTTTAAAGAATGTCATTAAGGGGTGCTTTGGGTAATGATTATCAAGCTTTCCAGGAAAGGAACATCTAAGCATGGCCCAATCGTCAATGGTAGTACACAACACTAAAATTTGTGCTGCGGTGAAAGGTGTTACAATGGTTTCAGGACTTCTGCTAAAAAACTGTAAGGTTTGTTGTAAGCCAAGTTGAGCCAGTTGAGCAACGGTTGTAGGATAATGCTCAATGCTCTTTCCAGGGGATACTCTAGGATGAATCCATAACAAGGGTCCCTGCTGCCACAACACTCCTGTAGGTTGTCTCATGGTAGGTAAAATGCATAGCAGCAGCTCCTGATCTTCCTGCACGTGCTGTAGGTAAGCCTGTTATAGTCTATCTTCTACTAATTGTAGTGCCTGGTATGCTTCTTTGGTCATATATCTAGGTGAATCTAGGGCACTATTGCCTTTAAGCACATTATATAAGGGTTTTAATGCATAATTTGCAAGCTTTAGATAGCTCCTAATCCAATTTATATCTCCTAATAGCCTTTGATAATCATTCAATGTCTTTAAGTTGTCTTTTCTGATTTCTAACTTTTGTGCATAAACCGATTGTAGGGTCACTTTAGACCCCAAATATTCAACAATCTGAGCCATCTGCACATTTTCTGTGGCAATACAGAGCCTCCAAGACCTCAATGTCTTTTCTAATGTTCTGTAAGCCTCTTTTAACTGTAACTCATTTTTTTCCTGCTAACAGTATATTGTCCATATAATGGACACAGCATATTTTTGGGAAAGCCACTCGTATAGGTTCCAAAGCACAGCCTACAAACAATTGGCACATTCTTGGACTGCTAGCCATTCCCTGGGGCAGCACTACTCACTCAAACCATTGGTCCAGCTCCTCATGATTACATGAGGGAATGGTAAAGGCAAATCTCTCCGTATCTTTTGAATTCAAAGGAATGGAGAAAAAGCAATCCTTAATATCTATTGTCATGACATGCCATTGCGAAGGCAAGGTGGTCATCAAGGGAAGCCCCCACTGCACAGGGCCCATTAGGTGCATCTGGTTATTTATTGCTCTCAAGTCATGCAGCAATCTCCATTTTCCTGGTTTCTTCCTAATCACAAATATAGGAGTATTCCATGGTGATGTGGATGACACATTATGTCCTTTTGCCAATTGTTCCTGGACTAGTTCTTGAGCAGCTTTTAAGTTTTCTAGGGATGGGGCCACTGAGGGATGCATACAGGTTTCTCAGTCTTCCAAGTAATGGGAATACCATCCTCAGTGGCCCCTAGAAAAAAACCTAAGCCTTGTCTGGGTGGTCTCTGCTGAGTTGATACAGGGCTTGCTCTGCCTTGTAAGCATTTACCCAATTCATACTGAGGGTGAAAGCCCATATCTGCCATAATTTTCTTGGGAGGTTTGGGAATACTCATTACTCAATCTAAACCCCATGTCTTTTATCAAATCTCTTCCCCATAGAGTAATAGGCAATTCTAGCACATATGGTTGAATAGTGCCCTTTTGGCCTTCATCATTGGTCCAATTCAATAATCATACACTAACATCCGGCACCCTAGCATATCCTAGGCCTTGCAGCATCTGGGAAAAGGCTTGAGTAGGCCATCCTGATGGCCAGTCTTTTTTAGCTATTATGCTTTTGTCTGCTCCTGTATCTAGCAGTCCCAGGATTCTTTTACTGTCCACTGTCAAGGTGATCATAGGTCGATCATCCATTTCTAGTGACAGGCATGTCAAATTGTTACCAGTGAATCCGAATCCTTTTTTCCCTCTGTTTCTGTCAGTTGCCACAAATTGAGCATGGAGAATAGGCAGAATCAATAATTGTGCAATCCTGTCTCCAGGGGAAATGGAAAAAATACCTTTTGGGGACTCAACCATAATCTTTACTATGCCTGTGTAATCAGGGTCAATAACTCCAAGATGCACCTTAAGACCCTTAAGAGCCATGGAATATCGCCCTATGAGCAATCCCACCATTCCAGGGTCTAATGGCCCTTTGAAATCTGAGTCCACTAACTGTACACCCATCCTAGGTGTTAATACAAGACTGGTGGTGGCACAGAGGTCCAATCCAGCTGACCCATCAGTGGCTCTCTGCAGTCATTGGGGTGGTGGAGTGTAGGCCACTGCTCCACGGTCAGGCTGATATTCTGATTCTCTATTGCCCCATATATTTGCGGGCCCTGAGGTTGGGGGCCCCACCTCCCATTTTTTGACTGTGTATTACTTGGCTGTGTTAGGGGCTGACCATTAATGTCTTTCACTGATCTACATTCATTGGCCCAATGCTTGCCTTTTTTATAGCGAGGGCAAAGGCCTGCCTGTGTGGCTGCCCCACGCCCTGGCGGAGGTGGGGCACTACTCTTAGGAAAATACCTCTTCAAATGGCCTTGTCTTCCACAGGCAAAGCACGCCCCAGTTCCCTTGTTCTTTTCCTTCTTATTGCTGTTAAGCTGCATTACAGTGGCAGCCAGCCCTGCATTAGAAAGAGGTCCCCCTAACTCCTTACAACACTTCATCCATACCTTTAAAGCTCTGTGCCTGTACGGTGTGAGGGCTGCCCTACAGTCTTTGGTACACTGCTCATAAATCAACTGCTTAATCAGAGGCATGGCAGTTTCAGCATCCCCAAACATTCTTCCTGCAGCTTCCACCATTCTAACCACAAAGTCTGAGAAGGGCTTGGTGGTCCCTTGAGTGATTTTTGTTAAATTACTACTTATTTCCCCTCTATTAGGCAATGCTTTCCATGCCCTTATGGCTATCTTATTAATTTGTTCATAAACTGGGATTGGGTAACCTATCTGGGTATTAGCAAAGCGACAGGTCCCTAGTAACATGTCCTGGTCCCAGGCAGTGTTCCCTGCTGCATGGTTGGATACTGCTTCCTCCCCTGCAAATTCAGTCAGGAATGATTTCCAGTCTAAATACTCCCCAGGATTGAGACACGCTTTTGCTAAGCTACTCCTGTCACTAGGCGTCATGGCAGATCTACTCAATGCCTCAACCTGTGCTACTGTAAAAGATGCAGTAGTGCCATAAGTGCGGACAGACTCTGCCAGGGATTTCACTGTCTTAAAATCTAGAAGCTCATGATACCTTTGCCCCTGGTTATCTTAAGAAACTGGAAACGCCAGTGGCATGCTAGGGCACAGCTCACACTGGACTCTCTTCCACACTTTTGTGTTGTCCGGTGGCTTAGAACAGATGCCCCCACCAGACAGGCAATACAGAGGGGGGCAATACACACAGTAGGGGAAACAAATCGTTGACTTCCCCTTTTTAGTTTCTTTTTCTTACAGCCTCTCCCTTTTATTCTCCCTTTCTGTTCAGGCTCAGAGTCTGAACTCTATCTTTCCTCTGAGCACTGGGAAACACATTCATCAGGGGACTCTAAGCAGAGTTCTTCTAAGAAAGGCAGTGGTGGATACAATCTTTCTACAGCCCTCTCAGCTGTTAGGGACCCTCTTTTGGATCATTCTTCTTTAAGCTTCTCTAATTCCCTCACCCCTTCCTCCATCAAATCTTTGCCCATAGCATGATCTAGGCATTCAAGCATCAGGGACAAGATGGGTATAATACCCATCACCAGCTCTCTAGCCTCATGTGCACTAATCAAATCCTTTCCTAACATTTCCCACGATGTGCTCAGAAGTGAACCACTAACTAAAAACCAAGGAGCACAGTGATCTACTCCATCTAAAAAGGTTTTTAAATTTTTTGATTTAACGCTCACACTGTTATTCTTCAACAGCTCTTTCAAAGCTGTGGCAATTGGGTGAGAGGAATTTACACCCATATCCTTGCCTATTTTTTTAACACTTTTATTTATTTCAGGTGTTAGCCTGAAGCTTAAACTACAGATAGTTGTGAGCTGCCATGTGGGTGCTGGGAATCGAACCCGGGTCCTCTGGAAGAGCAGACGGCGCTCTTACCCACTGAGCCATCTCTCCAGCCCCATCCTTGCCTATTTAAAACCCTTTATATCCTTTTTTTTTCAAACAACCCCAAAATACCAACGGGTTAGATCCACTTGTCAGCAGACACCCCATTATCTGCTTTTTTCTACAAGCAGAGTTTTCCTGCTTAACGCAGGTTCCACTATTTTCCTGTGAGACTTATCGGTTTACCCCCCTGATTACCACAGTTCTGAATCCTTCATGGGATGTTCCCGGGTTTCGGCACCAGTTTTTGTGCCCACCTCACCGGCAATGAAGACGCAACAGGAGATTCTTCTGCAGCAACTGACCAGGTCCTTTATTCAGCATGCACTCTCTTCTTTCTTCTTCCCTTCTCCTTCCCCTTCCCCCTGGCTCTCTGATTAAAAGCTCTCCAGTGATCCACTCCCTCCCTGCCATGTGGATGCTGCCCATTGGGTCATGCATGCAGACGCTCACTGGTGTGATTGCCTCACGCCAAATAAGGAGTTTTTCCCTAGGGAGCGCTCGCCGTCAATGAAGGCGGAGAGTGGAAACTAGCACCATTTTAGGCTGCAGCTCGATTGCAGCTCCTGACAGATAAGTACTTATCTATCTTGTTGACTTTCTCAAAGAATCAACTTTTTGATTCATTGATTCATTGTATTCTTCTTTTTGTTTCAATTGTATTGATTTCAGCTCTAAGTTTGATTTTTTTCTGCCATCTACTCTTTCTAGATGAGTTTGCTTCTACTTGTTCTAAAGCTTTCAGTTGAGCTATTAGTTCTCTAGTGTGGGATTTCTCTAGGTTTTTCATATAGGCATCTAGTGCTATGAATTTTCCTCGTAAGACTGCTTTCATTGTGTCTCACAATTTTGGGTATGTTGTAGATTCATTTTCTTTATATTCTAGGAAGACTTTCATTTCTTTCTTAATTTGTTCCTTGTGCTCAGAGATGGTTCAGCTGAGTGATGTTTAGTTTCCATGAGTTGGTAGGCTTTCTGTGATGTTTAATGTTGTTGAACTCTAACTTGAGCCCCTGGTAGTCCAATATGATACAAAGAATTATTTCCAATTTTGTGTTTCTATTCATATTTGCTTTAGGACCAATTATGTGGTCAATTTTAGAGAAAACTCCATGAGGAGCTGAGAAATATATATATATATATATATATATTCCTTTACATTTGGTTGGAAGCTTCTGTAAATATGTATTAAATCCATTTGTACCATAACCTCTGTTAGACTACTTAATTCTCAGTTTAGTCTCTGTCCAGTTTACCTATCCAGGGGTGAAAGTGGGGTATTGAAGACTCCCACTATTAGGATATGAGAACTGATATGGTATTTGAGCTTTAGTAGTGTTTCTTTTACATAGGTAGGTGCCCTTATATTAGGAGCATAAATATTCAGGATTGAAATCTCTTCTTGACCAGTAGTTACTGCAATGAATAAGTAATGTCCATCTTGGTCCCTTTTAATTGCTTGTAGTTAAAAGTCTACTTTGTTAGATATTATGATGGCAAGCCCAGCTTTCTTCTTAGAGCCATTTGATTGGAAAATATTTTTCAACCCTTTACTCTGTTCCTGTGTCTTTTTTTTGTGGTTGAGGTATGTTTCTTGTATGCAACAGAAGAATAGCTTAAGTTTTTTATCCATTTTGTTAGTGTGTGCCTTCTTATAGGTGAGTTGAGTCCATTGATATTAGTGAACACTGATCGAAGTTTCCTGCTATTTTTGGTAGTAGCTTCTATGTATTTCCTTTTTCTGTGTTTTTCTTCTGTGGGATTATTGATTGTTTGTGGTTTTAAGGGTATATCTGGGATCATTAGGTTGAACAATATATAAAAAATATCATCCACCATGACCAAGTAGGCTTCATCCCTGAAATGCTGGGTTGGTTCAACATACAAAAACCATAATTGTCATCCATTATATAAACAAACTGAAGGGAAAAAAACACATGATCTTATCCTTAGATGCTGAAAAAGCCTTTGACAAATTTCAACACTCCTTTATGATAAAAGCCCTGGACAGATCAGGAATATATTTAAAATACTTAAATTTAATAAAGGTGATTTACGAGAAGCCAACAGCCAACATCAAACTTAATGGAGAAAAACTCAAAGCAATCCCACTAAAATCAGTTTCTAGACAAGGATGCCCTCTCTCTCATTATCTATTCAATATAGTTCTTGAAGTTTTAGCTGAAGCAATAAGAGAATAAGTGACACTATCTCTATTTGCAGATAATATGATTGTATACATAACTGACACACAGAATTCTACTTGGGAACTCCCACACCTGACTAACACCTACAGCAATGTAGCAGGATACAAGCTTAACTCAAAGAAATCAGTAGCCCTTCTATATACTAAAGATAAAAGGGATGAAAAAGAAATAACGGAACCATCACCCTTTATAATACCAGCAAATAGCATTAAATACCTGGGAGTAACAATAAACAAAAAAGTAACAGGACTATTTCACAAAAATTTTAAGTCACTGAAGAAAGAAATTGAAGAGGATTTCAGAAAATGGAAAGCTCTCTCATGTTCTTGATAGGTAGGATCAAAATAGTAAAAATGGTCATTCTTCCAAAAGCAATCTAAAAATTTAATGTGCTGCCCATCAAAATCATGACACAATATTGTTTGGACCTTGAAAGAACAATACTCAACTTCATTTGGAATAACAGGAAAGTTAGGATTGCCAAAACAATTTGGTTCAACAAAAGAAACTCAGGAAGCATCACCATTCCTGACTTCAAGTTATAGTATAGAGCTACAGTAATAAAAACAGCCTGGTACTGGCATACAGACTTGTGGATCAATGGAATCAAATTGAGGATCCAGACATTAACTCAATAACCTATGAACACCTGATCTTTGACAAAGAGACCAAAAATATTCAGTGGAAAAAAGATAGTATCTTTAACAAATGGTGATGGCATCGTTGGTTGGTAGTGTGTAGAAAAATGCAAATAGATCCAAGCCTGTCACCCTGCACAAAACTCAAATCCAAGTGGATCAAAGACCTCAACATAAACCCAGCCACTTTGAACTTGATAGAAAAGAAAGTGTGAAATACCCTCCAACAAATTGGCACAGGTAACCACTTCCTAAAGACAACACCAGTGGCACAGACACTAATGACAAAAATCAATAAGTGGTACCTCATGAAGCTGAGAATCTTTTGTAAAGCCAAGGACACTGTCAATAGGACAAAACAATATCCTACAGAATGGGAAAAGATTTTCACCAACCATATAATTGATAGAGAACTGACCTCTAAAATATATAAAGAACTCAAGAAACTAGAAGCCAAAAACTTGAATAATCCAATCAAAAAATGGGGTTCAGAATTAAAAAGGGAATTTTCAGCAGAAGAGTTGAGGGTGGCTGAAAGGCACTTGAAAAAGTGCTCATCATCTTTAGCCATCAGAGATATGCAAATAGAAACAACTTTGAGATACCACCAATGTCAGATTGGCTAAAATAAAAGACACAGATGACAGTCTATGCTGGAGAGGTTGTGGAGCATGGGGAACACTCCTTCATTGTTGGTGGGAGTGTAAGCTTATTCAGCCACTCTGGAATGTAGTATGGTGGTTTCTCAGAAAACTGGGAATCAATCTCCCCAAGGACCCAGCAATACCACTTCTGGGTATACACCTGAAAGATGCACATTCACACTCCAAAGGTATTAACACAACTATGTTCATAGCAGCATTATTCCTAATAGCAAGAACCTGGAACCATCCTAGATGCCCCTCCAATGAAGAATGAATTAACAAACTGTGGTACATCTACACAATGGAGTACTACTCAGTAGTAAGAAAAATTGATATCTCAAAATTTTCACACAAATGGATGGATTTGGAGAATAGCCTCCTAAGCCAAGTATCTCAAACCCAGAAAGATAAGCAGGGGATGTAGTCACTGATTAGTGGACTCTAAAGAAAAAAAGCAAAAAGCAAAGCATGTCAAAAGCTGCAAACCACAAGTCCTGAACAGCTTTGGTTCTGAAACACCTGGGACTGGCATCTTGGATCCTTGACTTAGTCTTGATGTTGGAGTGAGGAAACTGGATCTGCCAGGAGTGGATGCTGAACTGAGAAATAATGGGACCTTGGGACCTCTTGCCCATGCTGGGGAAGAGATAGGGTGATGTGGAGAAGAGAGAGTGACTGTAGGGGGTGGGAGGGAGAAGAGACATTGAATAATGATATACACAGATAGATAATGTGACTTTATTCACGATAAAAATAAAAAAAAACAAAAGAGGGATAAAAAGAACCTAGAAACAACCTAGTTGCCTCTCAACTGAGAAATGGATTAACAATCTGTGGTATATCTACCTAATGTAGTACTACTCAGCAGTAAGAAGCAATGATATTCTATAATTTGCAGGAAAATGGATGGATATAGAGAATATCCCTATGAATGGGGTTTCAGGATCCTAAAAAGATAAGCAGGGGATATATTCACCCATTAGTGGACTTTAAACAAAAAACAAAGCATGTCCAAGCTACAAACCACTAACACTGAACAGCTTGGGATCTTAATCACCTTGAACTGGCACTTTGGAGCCCATTCCCTCCAGAGGAGCACTTGAGCCAGTCTTGATGTGGGGATGATGAAAGTAGATTTCCCTGGTGTGGATGCTGAACTAAGCCACCTTGGGATCTTGGGACCTCCTGTCCTTGCTGGGGATGAGATAAGGAGTTGGGGAGAAGATTGACTTGTAGGGGTGGGAAGGGGAGGTCTTTTGAACAAGGGGATACATGGATAAAAATGAGACTTTTTAATAATAAAAAAAACGAGAAAAAAGAAAAAGAAAAAACATTTCACAGCATTTTTACATTTTACATTAAGAGTGAAAAGAATAAGAAATGCACATGTCTTTGTATGAATTGTTATATCAAATGTTATATCATTAAGTAAGGAAGCCATATGAGGTAGAAACTTAAACAGCTATAGTCCATTCAATTTCTGTGTAGGATACATAAGCAGGAAAACAAACAAAGCTAGCAATCTAACATCATGTCCTTCTTAGAAATTTCTTTGGCTTCTACATAAACAGAATAATGTCCTTTACTAAGAAATATCAATTTTAGTGAAATTCTTTTAACAAGATCTTCTAGTTTAGGATTACATACAGTAAATGGATTTAGAATTACAGATTTATGAAAGTTGGGTGTGCAAATAATATTATATAAGCTATAGAAGACAACAATAATAACTAAATTGCATTGGCAAATAAGCTTTTATTTAGAGATTATATCTACCCCAGGGCAGAAAGTTCATATTCCATGCAGGATATAAGATAAATGCAAACTATAATATTTCAGAATGATCTCTGGTTTTTTTTGAACCTTTAAAATTAATGAGATTAAAATTTTTTAATTCATTAGAGACCAATTTGAAAATGTGTTTCTAACATTGAATTTTTTAAAAAGTAAATAAAAAAGCCATAAAGTAAATTATATTTTTTCAATTAATTTCTCCAAAAGTTAGGCATTCTTTCAAACTGATAAAGAAGTGAAAGTTTGTTTAGAAATAGCCATAGTAAACTGAGTCTTACTGTATTTTATATACAAGCCAATATAAGTACAATTGCTCTTATATTTCATTAATGTTAATGACATAAAAGTTTTATTGTGCAATTTCATTCAACTTCTCTAGCACACAAACCTATAACCATGCCTTGTTCACTTTTTGCTGCTTTTAGATGTTTGCTGTGATTTTAATTTTCCTTCCTATGAGCTGAATTCAAGAAATGATTCTTCACTTAAGAATCTTATATGAATTCCCAATGTAATAGGAAAGAGTACTTTATTGGTTTTGTATAGCTATACACATATCCTTCTAAGCTACATATGTTCAAAAAATAATAACTCCCTTGACTTTAGGTAGCTATTCAGCACTGGAGTTTCAGAGTCAGTGAGATGAAATGATTCTTCTTTAATAAATCTTCTTTGATGTCTCTCAGCACATACTCTTGAAAAGTCACTTTAATTACACTCTGACATTTATTTTACTTTGCACCAAAGAAATACAAAAATAAACCCCATAACTTTTAATGAAAGTGATATGGGTTTGGTTTGGTTGTGAGCCAAAATTGAAAGAAGTTTTCTATAAAGATTTTAAAAAAGCTTGGAGGAAATTACTCTGGGTTTTTATCTAAAAATAAAGTGTTACTTCTCTGCTACACAGGTAGAAATAGCATTCCTTTTTGACACATGATCTAGGGGGAATTATAACATTACTCTAAGATAATGAAATCTAGAGAGAATTCTAAGATGATGAATAATAAGAAGTAATAGACTTCTTGTGATATTATTTCCAGTTACTTCTAATTCTGAATAAATAAATATTATATGGAGTAGAAAGGTAGCTGAGAGAAAGAATAAGTTAGGCTTTGCTGTGTTATACTGAGGTTCAAGGGCACATGAGAATTATTCTGTATAATCTAAGTCCCTGTCAATAATTCAGAAATAAAGTAATTTTAGATATACTTTAATAACCCAATTGAATATACAACATATTCAAAAAACACTTGTGCTATCACATGACTTTGACTTCATAAAACGCATTGAGAAATTTTAATTTTTTATTTTACAAATGACAAAGAACTAAGGAGAATTGATCTCTCTCTCTTTAGGTATGTGATTATTGATAGATAATCATACTCATATCACATATAAGAAAATTATATATAAATTAATTTTAAATATTAGTTTGTATCAAAATATTAGTCTTATAACTCAAGTTGAGGATTACTATCACATGTTAAAAACAGAGGGAATGTGTGGCAGAGACAGACAGACAGAAAGGGAAACAGAAAAGACAGGGACTGACTTAGCCTATACGTCATTTAATGAACCAAAATTGCTCAGGGTTTATAGACTGTAGCCTAGTTAACCTTTGTGTTACATCTAGTATCCACTTATGAGTGAGTGCATACTGCATTTGTCTTTGTTGGTCTGGGTTATCTCACTCAGGATCTTTGTTGCTATAGTTCCATTCATTTGCCTGCAAAATAGTTTTTTTTTTTCCTGCTAAGTAATACTGCATTGTGTAAGTGGCCATATTTTAAATTACATATTTTTGTTGAAGCACTTGTAAGTTGTCTCCAGTTTGCGGCTATTACAAATATAGCTGTTATAAACACAGTTGAGAAAATGCCTTTGTTGTAAGAATGTGCTTAGTTTGGTAGACATCCAAGAGTGGTACTTCTGGATCCTGAGGTAGATTCATTTTCTAGTTTTCTGAGCAACTGTCATACTGATTTTCAAAGTGGCTATACAAGTTTGCACTCCTACCAGCAATGAGGGAGTGTTTTCCTTAGTCCACATTCTTTTTAGCATAGGCTGTCATCAGTATTTTTTATCTTAGCCATTCTGACAGGTATATAATCATATCTCAGAATCATTTTTATTTGCATTTCTTTGATGGCTAAAAGTGTTCATCAATTCTTTAAGTGTCTTCTGGACATTTGAGATTCTTTGTTGAGCATTCTTTGTTTAGATCTGTATGTAAACAAAGATCTATTTTTTAACTGAACATCTGGTACTTATAATGATATTAATTATTTCTGATATGACATTATTGAAAGACAAATTCCAAAGTAAAAATAAAGTAAGTGCTAAAGATGTTTACCCTGAATCAGATATATTTATTATAGATTACCACACATATGTTGGAACCAGGAATATATGACAATTAATAAATGAAATCTCCTTAAGCTGAAAAGTTTCTTTAAGCAAAGGACAATGTTAATAAAACAAAAAAGCACCCTACAGAACAGTAAAAGTTCTTTACCAATCCCACATCTGACAAACAGTTGATCTAAAAAATATATAAGGAACTCAGGAAACTAGACATCAATAAGCCAAATAATCCAATAAAAATGAGGTACAGAGCTTAACAGAATTCTCAACAGGAAATTCTCAAGTGGCTGAGATAAACTTAAGGCAATGTTCATCACACTTAGCTATCAGAAAAATCCAAATCAATATAATTTTGAGAGTTCATCTTTCACCTATCAGATTGGCTAAGATGAGAAACAATATTGGCAGCTTATGTTGAAGATAATATTAATCAAGGAAACACGTCTTCACTGCCGATGGTAGTGAAAACTTGTAGAACCATTTTGGAAATCAATATGGTGGGTTCTCAGAAAATTGTGAATTAATCTACCTCAAGACATAACTTCACAAGTTATGCTCAATCATATCAAAGACACTTGTTCCACTATGTTTGCAGCAATGTTTTTCTTAATAGCTAGAACAGTGAAATAACCTTAGATGCACTCAACTGAACAATAATGGAGAGAAGAGTGAGTGACTGGGAGGGGCAGGAGGGGAAAGAGAATCTGAACAAGGAGACACATGGATAAAATAAATATGACTTTATTCATAATAAAAAGTACAAAATCTAAAAAAAAGAAAATGTGGTAGAACATGGAGTATTACTCTGCTGTTATAAACAGTGATTGCAGGAAAACTGAAAGCAAATATATAGGACTGGAAAAAAAATTGTTCTGAGTGAGTTTACCAGACCCAGAAAGACAAACATTATATGTACTTACTCATAAGTGAGTAATAGTTTTGAAGTAAAGGATAACCACTGTATAATCTACAGTCTCAGAATGGCTAGGTAACAAGGTGGGCCTGAAGAAACACAAATAAATTTCCCTAGGAAGAGAAAATAGAAGAGACCTCCTGTGTAGATTAGAAATAAACGGATATAGGAACAAGAGGGTTAAGGTGGGGGAGTTGGTGAATAGAGATCATAATGAGAAATGTCTTTATGGGGGAACACTTCAGGGTTAGGTAGAAACTTAGTTCAATAAAATCTTCCATTAATTTACAAAGATGACCCCAGCAAAAACTTCTAGCTTTAGTGGATAGGTAGTATGAACTTGAATTCAGATTGGTACTACCCCAGTTGTCATCAGAGAGAATAAATTCTGTAACTGATAGAAATAAATACAAAAAAACACAGCCAATCACTGGGCCAAGATTGGGGAATCTGTTGAAGAGAGGGTGGAAGGATTGTGCAAGCCATGGGAGTCAAGGTCATTACAAAGGAAACCACAAACACAAGTATCCGAAGGTTATATCATCTCACAGGCACTGAACAAAAAGCTAGGATACCTGAAGGGGCCCAAACTATGTCATCTACATATGTGTAGTAGTTGTGTAGCTTGGTTGATTTGTGGGACTCCTAGCAGTGGGAGCTTGGCCTGTTCCTTATGCTTTGGGAACAAATTTCCCATACTGAGAGGCCTGGTCTATGCTTAATACAAGAGAAGAGTTTAGTCTGTCTCAACTTGATATGTCAATCTTTGTTGATACTTTTAGGAGGCGTGCCCCACCCATTTTGAACAAAAACAGAAAAGGAATAAATTGGAGGAACAGAGAAAAGGGTAAGAGAAAAGGTGGGAGGAAAAGCTGCTGTCAGACTATGAAATTAATTAATAGAAAAATTAAAAGAACATAAATATAAAAGTTGGAGAAATATATTGATGACCCTTTATGTTGACTTTAGGATATAAATTGATAAGGAAGTTTATTTGATTTTTCCCCAATTGTTTTGTAACAATGTCACAGATAGACCTGTTAGAAAAGGAAAACAATCTAGTTCTTTAAAGAGTTCCATTACTACTGCATACTCCTTTATTACTCTGCAAGGAAAAATTATTGACATACTTGATATTCCAGTTGAATTTCTAATGCACTACTAATTCACATTTAATTTTGAATTTATTTTCCATATTAAATACAGCAAAAGCTGCAATTTATAAATATACTAATAATTACTGTAATTCTTAATTTGTTATTATTATGATTCACTAAATGTAACAAGAAGTTTGACAGAATTTCTTGCCACTCATGAATTAAGCCATAGTTGCTTTGAGTTGATATATGTGTTGAGCCTGCTTTGATTAGACGTCCAATTACCTTGGTGCTCTTCATCCACTACAGCCATTTTTTTCTGCCTCCTCTTCCACAAAGTTGTTTGAGCCCATAGAAGAGAGATTTGATAAAGACATCTCATTTAGGACTGAGTATTCTGCATTTTTATTATTTCAGATTGAGGTGTTTGATCCACTAGGAGCTGAATTTTTTGCAGAAAGATAATTATGGTTCTTCTTTGCTTTCTTTTACAAGTGACTATCCAGTTTGACCATCACCCTTTGTTGAACATAGTGTCATTTTGCTATGAACTTCTGGATTCTTCTGTGTTTAAACTTATGTTCACCTTTCAACCTGATTCTATTGACAACTTGTCATTTTTTGCCAATACCATGTTGTTTTATTATTATAGCCCTGTTCTGTTGTGATATTTAAGATGGGAGATGATGATAACTCCAGTGGTTATTTTATTGTTTATGATTGTTATCCTGGGTATTTTTGTGTTTACACATGAATCTAAAAATTGTTTTTCCAAGTTTCATGAAGAATTTGTAAAAATTTTGATGAGGATTACATGAAATTTGAAGATTTTTTTTTTGGTAAGATAGCCATTGTCACTATATTAATCTTACCAATTCAGGAACACGGACTATCTTTTCAATTTCCAATATCTTCTTCAGTTCTTGAAGGTCTTAAAGATTTTATTATATAGCAATCTTTTTTCTTGATTAGAGTTACCCTAAGATATGTTTAAGGCTATTGTGAAACACATCATTTTTCTGGTTTCTTCCATAGTTTATTTGTCAATCATATATAGGAAAAATTCTAACTTTGTTTTAATTTTTATGTTTCTCCTTTGCTGAAATGATTTTATCAGCATATGAGTTTTCTGGTGAAATTTTTGAGTCACATGTATATAATCATAGCATATGCAAATGAAGGTATTTTGACATCCTCCTTTCCTATTTGCATCTCTTATACCTTCTATATTTGTCTGACTGCTCTAGCTAAGACTTTCTATACTGCATTGAAACAGTATATAGAGAGTAGACACCCTTGTCTTCTGCCTGATGTTAGTAGAATTGTATTGAGCTTTTTCTATTTACATTGATATTGATTGTAAATCATCTTTTGTTATTGTGAAGAATATACAGTATTCCTAATCTCTGATGGACTGTATTATTTCAAGCTGTCAGATTATCTCTAAGTTCTTTTCTGAATCTAAAGAGATTATCAGGCAGGTTATTTTTTAATAATTTTAGTCAGTATATATGGTGAATTGGATGTATCTAATGACATATCTTGAACCATTCTGCATGTCTAAGTGGAAGCCTTGATAATTGTAAATAATTTGTTCTGTGTTTGTAGATTTTGTTTGGGAAATTTTCATCAAGCATTTTTTGTAGGTATGTTTATAACTTTTAATTGCTCTTATGCTCTTGATTTAACTTTACTAGGTAATATATATTAAAATGTTTTTTACATATTTTTAGAGTAATAAGGTCAAAATTTTAGTACATATATTTTAATATGAATGAAGTCATAGTTTTTATCTGTGTATATTCTTGTTCAAGCTCCCTTCCTCCTCACACACCTTCAAGTCACTCTCTTTTCTCCACATCTCTTTGTCTCCTCCCCAGGAAGGGCAGGACATCCCAAGATCCCAAAATGGCTTAGTTCAGCATCCACTACTGACAGATCCAGTTTCCCAACCCCAACATCAAGACTGGGTCAGGTGTTCATCTGGATGGAGTGGGATCCAAGTTGCCAGATCAAGGTATTTCAGATCTCAAGCGGTTCAGTGCTTGTAGTTTGTAGGTTGGACATGATCAGCTTTTTGCTTTTTAGGTTAGAGTACACTAATGAGTGAGTACATCCCCTGCCTATATTTCTAGGTTTGTGATACTTTGCTCAGGAGGATATAATCCAAATCCCTTCCTTTGCCTGAAATTTTAGAATATAATTTTTTCTTACTGCTGAGTAGTACTACATTGTGTAGATATAGCACATTTTGTTAAGCCATTCTTCAGTTGAGGGGCATCTAGGTTATTTCCTGGTTTTTTGCAATTATGAATAATATTGCTATGAACATAGTTGAGCCAATGTCTTTGGAGTGCAATTGAGCATATTTGGGATACACAACAAGAAGTGATATTTCTGGATCCTTGGAGAGATTGATTCTCAGTTTTCTGAGAAACAGTCATACTGCATTCCAGAGTAGCTGGACAAGCTTACACTCCTACCAACAATGTAGGAGTTTTCCCCTTGCTCTGCAACCTCTCCAGCATAGGCTGTCATCTGTGTGTTTTATCTTAGCCAATCTGTAAGGTGTAAGGTTGTATGTCAAAGTTGTTTTGATTTGCATTTCTCTGGTGGCTAAAAAGGTTGAGCACCTTTTCAAGTGCCTTTCAGCCATTTGTAATTCTTCTGCAGAGATTTCCCTTTTTAGTTCTGAACCCTAGTTTATGATTGGGTTATTCAAGGTTTTGGGCTCTAGATTCTTGAGTTCTTTATATATTTGAGAGATCAATCCTCTATCACTTGTATGGTTGGTGAAAACCTTTTCCCATTCTGTAAGCTCTCGTTTTGTCCTATTGACTGTGTCCTTGGCTTTACAGAAGCTTCTCAATTTCAGGATGTCCCAATTATTTATTGTTGTTCTTAGTGTCTGTGCCACTAGTGTTATATTTAGGGAGTGGTCACCTTAGCCAATTTGTTGGAGGGTATTTCCCGCTTTTTTTCTATCAAGTTCAGAGTGGCTGGATTTATGTTGAGGTCTTTCTTCCACTTGGATTTGAGTTTTGTGCAGGGTGACAGGCTTGGATCTGTTTCCATTTTTCTACACACTACCAAGCTATGCCATCACCATTTGTTAAAGATACTATCTTTTTTCATTGAATATTTTGGGCCTCTTTGTCAAAGATCAGGTGTTCATAGGTTTTTCGGTTAATGCCCAGATCCTCAATTTGATCCCATTGATCCACAAGCCTGATTTTATGCCAGTACCAGACTCTTTTTTATTACTGTAGCTCTATAGTATAACTTGAAGTCTGGGATGGTGATGTCTCCTGATTTCTTTTGTTGAGGAAAATTGTTTCCACAATCCTGGCTTTCCTGTATTGTTCTTTCAAGATCTGTAAAATATTGTGTTGGGATTTTGATGGGAAGTGCATTGAATCTGTAGATTGTTTCTGGTAGAATTGCCATTTTTACTATGTTGAACCTCCCTATCCAGGAACATTGGAGATCTTTCCATTTTCTGATATCCTCTTCAATTTCTTTCTTCAGCGATTTAAAATTTTTGTCAAAGAGAGCTGTTACTTCTTTGGTTATATTTACTGCAAGGTATTTAATGCTACATGCAGCTATTATAAAGGGTGATGTTTCCCATATTTAGTTTTCAACCCTTTTATCTTTAGTGTATAGGAAAGCTACTGATTTTTTTTTTGAGTTAATCTTCTTTCCTGCTACATTGCTGAAGGTGTTTGTCAGCTGTAGAAGTTCCCTGGTAGAATTTTTTAGGTCACTTATATATACAATCATATCATCTGCAATAGAGATAGCTTCACCTCTTCTTTTACAATTTGTATCCCCTTAATCTCCTTTCATTCTCTTATTGCTTCAGCTAAAACTTTGAGAACTATATTAAATAGATAAGGGGAGAGATTACAGCCTTGTCTAGTTCCTGATTTTAGAGCAATTGCTTTGAGTTTTTCTCCATTAAGTTTGATGTTGGCTGCTGGTTTCATGAAAATCACTTTTATTATATTTAGATATTTTTTCCTGTATTCCTGATCTCTCCAAGGCTTTTATCATAAAGCAGTGTTGAATTTTGTCAAAAGCTTTTTTAGCTTATTTATATGATGGATGACGTTTACGGATTTTCATACATTGAACCATCCTTGAACTTCTGGGATGAAGCCTACTTGATCATGTTTGATGATATTTTTATATATTATTGTATATGGCTTGCTAAAATTTTGTTGAGAATATTAACATCAATATTTAGGAGGGAAATTGGTTTGCAATTCTTTGTTGTGTCTTTAAGTGGCTTGAGTGTTCGGGTAACTGAGGCCTTATAAAAGGAATTTGGCTATGTTCCTTCAGTTTCTACTGTGTGAAATAGTTTGAGCAGTAATGGTAGTAATTCTTCTTTGAATGTCTAGTAGAATTTTGCACTGAATCCATGTGGACATGGACTTTTTTTACTTGGGAGGCTTTTAGTGATAGCTTCAACTTCCTTTAAGGTTATAGGCCTGTTTATGTAATTAACCTGGTCTTCATTTAATTTTGGTAAATGGTATCTGTCCAAAAAGCTGTCCATTTCTTCTAGGTTTTCCATTTTTGTGGAATATAGATTTTGAAACTATGTCCTAGTAATTCTCTGGATTTCATGAGGGTCTGTTGTTATGTCTCCCTTTCATGTCTGATTTTGTTTATTTGGATACTCTATCTCTGCTTTTTGGTTAGTTTGGATAGGGGTTTATCTATCTTGTTGACTTTCTCAAAGAACCAACTTTATGATTTATTGATTCTTTGTATTGTTCTTTTTGTTTCAATTGTATTGAATTCAGTCATAAGTTTGTTATTTCTTGCCATTTCATACTTCTAGGAGAGTTTGCTTCTAATTGTTATAGGGCTTCCTGGTATGCTGTGTGTTCTCCTGTGTGTAATGTCTCTATTCTTCTTATTTAGGCATCTACTGCTATTAATTTTCCTCTTAAGACTGCTTCCATTGTGTTCCATAAGTTTGGGCATGTTGTGGATTTATTTTCATTAGATTCTAGGAAGTATTCTGTTTCTTTCTTAATTTTTTTCTTGAATCAGAGATGGTCCAGCTGAGGGCTGTTTGGTTTCCATGAGTTGGTAGGCTCTCTATGATTTTTGATGTTGTTGAACTCTAACTTTAGACCATGGTGATCTGTACGGTTTATATTTATGCTCCTAACATAAGGGCACCTATATATTTAAAAGAAACACTACTAAATCTTAAACCTCTTATCAAATCTGACACACTAATAGTGTGAGACTTCATTACTCATCTTTCACTTTGTATAGTTCAGCAAGAAAAAAAACCTCAAATGGTCTTAATAGATATATACCAAACCTTCCACCCAAACAAAAAGGAATATAAATATTTCTCAGCACTCCAAGAAACTTTCTCTAAAATTAACCACATACTAGGTCATAAAGCAAATATCACCAGATATAACAGACACAAAAAGAAAGAGTTTTAGAGGTAAAAAAAAAAGAGAAAAATCAACATTTGGACACAAAGTGAACTAATAAATTTGTGACATTTCATTTCAAGTAGTAATTGATTTCAAAACAGACAACTGTCTTGATGTGACAATGTCATTCTGTATGTTCTTAATATCATTCTTTAAATAAAAGAATTCTGTTCTTGAATCTAATCTTTTTTGTAATTTTTTTTGCTGGGAATTTCAGACTATCATGTTGAGAGTGATCAATTAGCAGTATAGTAGTTAACTTCTTCAGGCAGAAGTTTTCCTTCTAGAGTCTTTTATAGATCTAGATTACCAGATAGATACTGTTTGAATTTGGTTTTATTGTGGAAGTTCATTCTCCATGGACAATGACTGAAATTTGTTCTGAGTATAAAAGTCTGGACTGTCATTTGTTATCACTTATACTTTGTAGAATAACCATTCAAATCTTTCTGCTTTTAGTAACCCAAGTGAAAATTTAATTATCATCTTTATATGTTGTTATTTATAATCTTTATATATCATTTGCCTTTTACCTTCCATAGCCTTTTATTATTTTTGTTCTATAAATTTAGTGATTGTATTATTATAGTTTGTAGAAATTTTTTTCTAGCCTATTTTGCATTCTGTTTGCTTCTTGTAGTTTGATAAGCATATCCTTCTTTAGATAAGGGAATTTTCTTCTATGAGTTTTTGTTCTCTAGTTCTATTATTCTTAGATTTGGTTCTTTACAATGTCCATGATTTTCTGGATCTTTTATGGCTAAACTTTTATTATTAATTTTAACACTTTCTTTGAGAGAGGTATACATCTTCTCCATCTTGTTTTTAATGCCAGAGATTCTCTCTTCTACCCTCTTGTATTCTGCTACTGAGACTTGGCAATGAAGTTCTTGTTTCTGTTCTAATTTTTTCACTCCCTATTTTCTCAGCTTAGAGGGTTTTTTGGTGACTGATTTTTTTTTAACTTTTAAGTCTTGAAATTTTTTCCTTATTTAATTCCACCATTTGGTTTCATTTTTATATATTTTATTAATGATCTATGTGTACTCTTTTGGTGCTTTAGCAAATTAATAATAGCTATTTTAAGCCTTCATCTTATATTTTAACTATACTGCATTACTCAGAGTCTACTATGATATAGTTGTTGAGATGTAGAGGAAGCATGTAGTCCTGAATTACAGTAATTATGATTTCTATGGCATCTAGTTATCGCGGTAAAAACCCGCCCTGAGATATGTTTTAAACAAGATTTATTTGGTGAAAATCACTTACAAAACAGAGCCGGTTTTAAGAGAAGATGACAGGATGAGATTGCAGCACGTTGGAGCCTTTCTAAGAAAGATTCTTCATCTCCACGCCGTACATCCGAACTCCCGGGCAGCTGGGGCGAACTGCGCACTCGGTCAGGGAACTCTCGCGAGAGAATGACGACTTCATGTCCTGGTCCCCTCCCTTGAAGGTCTACTTCCGGAATCCTTTTCAGTTAACCATGCCTCGCTCGTCTCCAGGCCTATGACGCGATCGTTCACATATATAGTTCCTGATTTCCCGCTACATCTAGTCATCTGTGTTTTTGTGATAGTAATCTTGGTGCTATCTTCCCTTTTGTTGATTGGGTCTGTATTATATTTCTTGTTTCACTTTATCCTTTCTGATTTAGTAGAGTATAGTTCCTGTGAGTTGAGTGGTATGTACAGCTTCTGAGTTGCTATCAGGTATAGACATTAGGGAGTTATGTATAGAACAGTTTTTAGGTTTCAGGAGCAGACACTAAGGATGAAGACAGAAAAACAGCAATGGATTGAAATGGTCCCGAGGAGTGAGAAAAGTGGGTATGCCACTAAGATCTATAAAAACATTTGGAAATAGAAGTAAAAGGCAAAGTGTGGCCAAATCAAGTGGTCTGCTACAAAGTTTAGGGTAAGACTTGGGGCTTAGAATTAGAGTTGAGGAGGAAAATTGATGATTGCCTGCCTGATAATTGCCGGTTGGTTCCATAGGTTGCCTCTCATGTCACTTTCTTAAATAAGACTTTCAAAGAATTTCATACATGAACCATGGATTTTTATTTCTGTAATTAATAAAATAGAAATCAATTCATACCCAAAGCCTGAGAAAAAGCTAAAATGTTTGTTTTCCTCTAAAATACTGAGAGAGCTCATTTCTCTGCTTCAATATGATCCCCATGTCTTTTATAATTATAGCAAACTTTCACAAAATCATGTACCACACACAGTGATGAAAAAAAGGGAAGGCTGACAGATTTGATGTTATATATCACAAATTCTAATTCTCTGTATGGATCAATGATCAAAAGATAAAAAATTTCCAAACAGGAGCCATGAATGAGAAAAAAAATAAAAAATAAAAAAAAAAAAATAAGCCACTGACTGGGATCCCTTCATCCAGAGACACAGAAGCCCAGGCTTCTCTAGTTTGATGTGGCTCAGCAATGTTATTTTTGGATAGTTACTAGGCAACTGTGTCTGTGAGTCATAGGAGAGCACTCTGAAGCAGCATCCGTCTCATCTTCCCATAGACTTAACACAATAGCTAAACACCAGTCACATTTTTCTCACAAAGGCTAATTTCAGAAATCAGGAGATGAGCTGTGTAGCTTCATAAGGGAGAATCCAAAATTGGATTGCATGTATTTCAGAGATAAATACTATTAGGGTAATCATGTAAGTACATGCTTTACTAAAAGGGAGCCTGCAATTAGAAATGTGAGCAAAATAAATATGATTACAAAGATAGACCAGAAAACAAGTCAAAAATTTGGAAAATTTGTTGTGTTTTTAGAGTTGAGGACTCAACTTAGGTGATCAGTTACTATTTCCAATGTGCTATAATAGGAAACTTGATTTTTTTTCTCAGTACTCAGGACAACACACATTGTAATCCAAATGGAAAAAAAAGCCTTATGTCATTTACATTTAGACAGATTCAATTATTCTACAAGCCTCAAACTTTGTTCTATCAAATATCTTAAAGTTACTTGGAATTACAGATATAAGGCCTGAGAGGGAGCAGATGGACAATAACGAAGACAAGAGTTTTTTGACAGGCAAAAATAACTGTTTACCTAACCCTTCCTCAGCAACATGCCATGTGAAACTGAATTCTAGATTTCCAGTTTTATCTAATACTTCTCCTTCATCTTTCTTTCTACTAAGCATACACACCATCATTTAGCCAATTACATAAAAGTCCTCGTATCTCCTCTCTTTCCATTTATAAAGGCTAGTTCTACAGATATAGGGCTTGTTCAACTTCACTGAACTCCTTTCATTCATATAAACATTTCTTGCTTATTTGAATGTGTAGTAGCTATGCTCTGTTTTTTATTTTGTAATAAATTCCTCTAATTACAGAGCCCATTTTTACAAATTACTGCTCAGTCTTTCCCCTTCTCTATTCATAAATGGTGTCCACTACACTTTCAAGGTTTTCATATAGCATCAAAAGTGAAAATAAGATTTTTGACATGAATTTGAAAGATTTATTCACAATAGTGCATAGAATCATAGGTAAGAATGACTAAAGAAGTATAACTACATATTATTACAGCTACCAGAAACAAATGAATTGATCTACTTCATGAAAAAAAAACTGATACATTGATGTTGAGATAATATGGAATTATGCATGCTCTGCTTTAAAACTTTTTTTCCACAATCATCTAGCACTCTCTGATTTTCAGCTTCTACTAGCTGGTCCTCACTCTTTGGCATTGCTACCTTAATCTATATTGCTTTTATTGTAAAACAATTACACTCAAGATTTCTGTTTCTGTTATGCTATTAGGTCTGCCTTCCTATCTCTATTAAAAATGTCAGGCCAGAACCTCATCACTTATACTCATTCTTTAAGATATAATCTAAACTGTTTATATCATGAGGTTTGGTCCCTTGGCCTGTTTCATAGTAAGAGGTTCTATTGTTGTAAAGTGACACTATAACCACAGCAACTTACAGAGAATATAATTAATTCAGGTAAATCACAGTTCCGAGGTTAAGTTCATTATCATCATGGTGGAACATAGTGGTATACAGGCAGGCATGGTGCTGGAGAAGTAGTTAAGAGTACTATATCTTTCCACAAACAAAAAATAGACTGTTACTAGGTGTGGCTTAAGAATATATGAGATGTCAAAACTCACCTCCACAGTGACACACTTTCTCCAAGAAGAACATCCTTACTCAGAGCAACACCCCTCAATAATGTCAGTAGTGTTATTCTCTTTGGAGGCCATTTTTTTATGAACCACTACAGACTATAATTCTATACTTAATGATACCTAAGAAAATTAATCAAAAAGTCTCTGTTTTATTTTAATATATATTCAAACAGGATTATGGAAAATCACAAGTTTTGAATGGATATAATCACTATCTTTCTTCTATTTTCATGCATGTTCCACATTCTAATCATAGAACCAGCCACCATAACTTAGAAGATGCTGATTTGAATAAGAATAATACTTATAGGCTCATATATTTGAAATATTAGCCACCAGGGTATGATGTTGGAAAGATCAGAAAGTGTGGGCTTGTTGGAATAAGAATGTCACTAGTGGTTTCAAAAATACACGTCAATCCCAACCCTCACCCCATCTCTCTGCTTACAGATCAGAATGTAGCTTTAGGCTACTGTTACATGGATGCTTGCCCCCAAGATTTCTGTGATGAATGTAATGAACTGACCTACTGAAAATTGGAACAAGATAGAAGTTGTTTCCTAGGAGATGGGTATGGATTTAACAGTTCTGACCATGATGCTTTTTTAAAGAAATTGATAAGAAAAAAAAGGGACTTACTAGGTCCTTCCTAATAGAAACATGGAAAACAGTGATACTGAAAGATGTATAGATTATGACAGTCAAAAGGGAATTATATTAATAACTGTCTTAGGCACTGTTCATGTGATATTTTAGAAAAGGTTATGGCTATATCATGTGCTCATCAAGTTAGCCTGTCTGAGGCTAACTTCAAATTTTCCATTAATGACATTGGCCAGGGAGATTTTAAGAGCAGAGTAGTGACTATGTCATGTGGTCATTAATAATCACTTTTATTCAAATATATAATGGAAAAAGGTGGACAAAGAGAAATGTAAAATGTACAGTTCAAAGAGTAATGGAGCACAAATTAGTGTAATGGATTTAATCTAGTACTTAAGGATATTTTTTTGAAAGTATAAACAAAATCCTGTATCCCTAAAGACCTTAGGAGAAGACTTCACCCACCTAAGGTACCAAATTGTGAAAAGAATCAAAGAAAACCTTAAGCAGTTATGAATACCATTAATAACAGAAGGCTGATTCAAATGTAACTCTTAGAAGAGACAAAGTTCCAGCCCCATCAGGCAGTGTCAGATTCAGTGAAGTGGCTCTGGCTTTGTAGTAAAGGATCCAGGAAAGGCATTGTGGAATTTCCCTCCATGGCTAAGGAAATCTGCTGTGGCCTGATGTAAAGGGTTTTTGATTCCATCTGGGCCAAAGGTTTGATTTATCTGTGGTAGATTTTTGTTTTGTTTTGTTTGTAGGACTTAGACATTTATATTAATTTTATTTTGTTTGGCCTATGTTTTAGGCACATTACTAGCTATATTATGTTATCTTAATTTAACGTAGTTTTATTAATGTATTTGGCCACGTGGCCTGTGGGGTGGCCCAGATGGGTCTTTTATATGTTTGTTTTTTAGTTTTCTTTGGCAGCTGAATGGAGTCTGTTTTAACTCTGCTCACCTCTATTTGTCTTTGATTATTTTTGTCTATTGTTAAGGTGCTTGTCACAGGCTAAAATAGTTATTTTACTTATAGCTTATAAACAAACATTTCTACCACAGTGGCCTCTTGTATGTCAAGTGCCTCTGCCATGATGCCACAAGAAGCCCTTTGTTTTCAAGGGGCTGTGAAAATGAAGCCTGGCTTGTGTTGGAGAACTGGTATGGTGGAGGCAAAAGAATTATAGGGTATATGTCAAAGACAGCTACCAAACTGGTATGGAACCGTCTGAAAAATAGAAGTTTGTTGTAGTCACCCACCCCAAAAGAGTTGGAAAACCCCTTTTGATGTCAGATATAGAAATGCAGAATTTGAAGTTTGTCCTGCTGGTTTTCAGAATTGATTTGGCTTATTTTTTCCCTTATTATGCTCCTTGTCCTCTCCTTGAAATGTTAATGTACATTCTGTGCCATTTTGTGTTGAAAGTCTGTGGGTTTTTTTTTCCTTTTTTATTTTACAGAGTTTTATTGTTAAGAGATTGCCTTGAGACTCAGAGGAGACTTTAAGCTCAGGAGAGACTTTGAAGCAGTCTTAAGACTGAAATACTATGTGCACTTTTTAAGCTGGACTGATTATATTTTTGTTTTATAATATAACTACAAGCTTATGAGGCCAGGGAGTGGAATGTGATACTTTGAATAGGAATAACCCCAATGGGCTCATATATTGAAATTCCATAAGGGAGTGGCACTATTTCAAACTATTAGAAGGACTGGAAGATATGGCTTTGTTGGAGGTAGCATGTCACTGGGAGTTGGCTTTGATATTTTAAAAACCCTATATCAAGCCCAGTATCTCTCTCTCCTTGGAGAAAAGGAGGCACCTCTCAGCCACTGTTCCAGTATTATGCTTGACACCATACTTCCTGTCATGATGATATTGGACTGATACTCTGAAACTATAATGAAATCCCCAATTAAATGGTGTTTCAATGTCTCTTTATAGAAATAGAATGGTGTCTGAGATAGCAGAAGATGAAAACAATCAAATTAAGAATTCTGGATTCTTAGCAAATGAAATGAGAGTAGCAGAGCTATCAGAAACACATTAGCTCATTTGCAGTTTATACTATATCTTTTCCTTTAAAAAAAAAATTAAGACTTCTCTAAATATAGGTGCCAGACTTTAACCAAATTAAATTTCTTGAGACAAGTGCCTGAGTGTTCTTCTTCTATCTTTCCAAGTAATAATAAACCCAATGTCAGTGAGATTACTCTGAACAGTTACCCTTGTGCCAATTTGCACTGTGCTCACATTACAAAAGTCTCTGAACTTTTCCTTCTTTCCCACTAGAAGCATCACTCATAAATTTATGCTGTATTACTGGTCCTAAATAATCAAATCCACGAGCTAAATTCTCTTCAATACCTCTACAAACTCAGCAGATAGAACCACTCCTTTCAAAGTCTCTTTTTACAAAACAACCAAGCCAATCATTATTGGTATATAAAATGCTTTTTTCTTTTCCTAAAAACTAATAACAATCTAGATCATACACAAAGAACTTTTTCCTACCCAGATAAATAATTCTCATTTTATTATTCCACTGTTTTATTGTATTTTTAATTTATTTTCAATTTTTCCTGTAATTTATTATTCTTACTGGATTTAAATTTATGGCTCTGGTTTCTAATTTACTTGATTTCTTTAGAAAGACCTTCATCTAAAATTTATAACTCATGGCATTTTGTGAGACAAGAATGTAAATCAAGTATAGTTTTATTATCCAGATATAAAGTAACATGTTTATTGTCAGACAAGAGATAAAATAAAAATAAATTTGATTATGTTTTCAGGGTCTCTCCACTTTTAACATAGAAAATTACTAACATTGAATTTTGTTCACAGCATATTAAACCTTTAATATTAAAAAAGCATTATAAAAATGTGGGGACATTTTCTCCATGCACATATAACAGCTGACATTTAGTTTATTGCAGGAATATTTTTAGAAAAAAATAATATACACTGTTTTCAAAAGCATCATTTATTTGAAAATGGTCTCTCTAAAGCTTAATGCTTAGTGTACATTTTTTTTTTATTTCCAGCTCATTATAGGGCCATCCCAGGTCTATAGTTTTCTAAAGTGAATATGTTAGCTAGTTGTAGCTTATGTTTTAGAACCGTTAATATTGTTGAAAGTATCAAAGAGTAAGCTCATTCATAACCTATTTTGCTACATCACACTTACATGACCCAGTTTAACAACAATCATACCGCTATCCTCATTACAAGCCCACATTCATGATCATCCACAGTGCGCAATGCACAAAAATATTCACCTTAGAAACTTAGTGCTATGTTTCATTCAAAACATCAGAAAACAAGCTTCTAAAAGTATAATAGATATAAATAACAAACATACTAATAACACAATAACTGAGTCAGCCTTTTAGAGTTTCGTTATATGTCAGTAAGTGATCATAACATTTTACAGATAAAATTTGTAAGTTTGATACTGTAGATTCATACTTAATTGTGTTTTAGATTTTGTTTTTTGAGAAATAATTGAGAACTTATTCCTTTTTATTATTATTATGAATAAAGAAGTCACATTTTCTATCCTTGTATATCCTTATTCAAGGTCCCTTCCCCTGCCCACCACATCACTTCATTCTCTCTTCTCCACATCTCCCTAACCCTTCCTCCATGAGCAGGTGGTCCCAAGGTCCCACAGTCCCAATATTTCATACTTCACCCTCCACTTCTGGCAAATCCAGTTTCCTCCCTCTAACATCAAAACTGAGTCAGGTGTTCTTTTAGGGGGAGTGGGATTGAAAGGGTCAGTCCAGGGTGTTTCTGATCACAAGCTGCTCAGTGGTTGTGGTTTGCAGCTTGGGCATGCTTTTCTTTTTTGGGGTTGTTTATAGTCCACTAATTGTGGGGATCTGCATGCAGCCATGCCTTAAAGATGGCACTGGCTTCCACCCTCCACCTTCCACATGCTGAGTGCTCTCAGTGACAAACTATCCTGTAATTGGCTAGGCTGAGGAACTGACTAGCTTCCATACATGAACCTATCAGTAGTGCCTACCTGGTGTACTGGGGTTGGCTGCCCAGAGGCTATTTAGGCTGTGGGCGGGTTTCCCCGTGGTCAGAATCATAGTAGCAGAATCAGAGAGAGAGTCAGTGAGAATCAGCAGCAGTCAGAGTCAGAAGCAGAATCAAGATTCCTGAATAAAACTGCTGAAAGAATAGCCTGGTGTCACGTCTTCCTTGCTGGCAAGGTTGCTTGCAACAACTAATGAGTGAGTACATTCCCTGCTTATCTTTCTGGGTTTGTAATACCTCACTCAGGAGGATATTCTCCAAATCCATCCATTTGCCTGCAAACTTTAGGATATCATGTTTTCTTACTGCTGAGTAGTACTCCATTGTGCAGATGTTCCACAGTTTGTTAATCCATTCTTCAGTTGAGGGGCATCTAGATTGTATCCATGTTCTTGCTATTACAAATAATGTTGCTATGAACATAGTTGAGCTAATGTCATTGGAGTGCGACTGTGCATCTTTAGGATATACACTAGAAATGGTAATACTGGGTCCTTGGGGAGATTGATTCTCAATTTTCTGAGAAACTGCCAAACTGCATTCCAGAGTGGCTGGCTGAACAAGCTTAAACACCCATCACCTTCCAAAAACCTTCTATGGCTGATAAACACCTTCAGCAATGTAGCAGGATACAAGATGAACTGAAAGAAATCAGTAGCCCTTCTATACACTAAAGATAGAACAGCTGATAAAGAAATAAGGGAAACATTACCCTTCATAATAGCTGCAAATAGTATTAAATGGAGTAATTATCACCAAAGAAATAACAGATCTATTTGGCAAAAATTTTAAATCACTAAAGAAAGAAATTGAAGAGGATATCAGAAAATGGAAAGCTTTCCCATGTTCCTGGATAGGAAGGATCAACATAGTAAAAATGGCGATTCTACTAAAAGCAATCTACAGATTCAATGCATTGTCCATCAAAATCCCAACATAATATTTTGTGGACCTTGAAAGAACAATACTCAGTTTCATTTGGAATAACAGGAAATCCAGGATTGCCAAAACAATTTTGATCAACTAAAGAACCTCAGGAGGTATCACCATCCCTGACTTCAAGCTATACTATAGAGCTACAGTAATAAAAACAGCCTGGTAGTGGCATAAAAACAGACTTGTGGACCAATGGAATAGAATTGAGGATCCAGACATTAATTCAAAAAGCTATGAACACCTGATCTTTGACAAAGAGGCATAAAATATTCAATGGAAAAAAGATAGTATCTTTAACAAATGATGTTGGCATAGCTGGATGGTAGAGTGTAGAAAAATGCAAATAGATCCAAGCCTGTCACCTTGCACAAAACTCAAATCCAAGTGGATCAAAGACCTCAACATAAACCCAGCCACTTTAAACTTGATAGAAAAGAAAGAGGGAAATACACTTCTACGAATTGGTACAGGCGAACACTCCCTAAATATAACATCAGTGGCACAGACACTAAGATCAACAATCAAAAGTGGGATCTCCTCAAGCTAAGAAGCTTCTGCAAAGCAAAGGACATTGTCAATAGGACAAAATGACAGCCTACAGAATGGGAAAAGATGTTCACCAACCCTACAAGTGATAGAGAACTGATCTCTAGGATATATGAAGAACTCAAGAATCTGGATCCCAAAACCTTGAATAACCCAATCAAAAACCAAGGTTCAGATCTAAAAAGGGAATTTTCAGCAAAAGAATTAGGAATGGCTGAAAGGCACTTGAAAAAGTGATCACCATCTTTAGCCATCTGAGAAATGCAAATTAAAACAACTTTGAGATAACTCCTGACACCTGTTAGATTGGCTGAGATAAAAGAAACAGAGGACAGCCTATGCTGGAAAGGATGTGGAACAAGGGGAACACTCCTCCATTGTTGGTGAGATAGTAAGTCTGTTCATCCACTCTGTAATGCAGTATGGCGGTTTCTCAGAAAATTGTGAATCAATCTCTCCAAGGCCCTAGAAATACCACTTCTGGGTGTATATCCTAAAGATGCACAGTCAAACTTCAAAGGTATTAGCTCAACTTTGTTCCTAGCTGCATTATTTGTAATAGCAAAACCTGGAAACAACCTAGATATCCCTCAATTGAAAATGGATTAACAAACTGTGGTACATCTACACAATGGAATACTACTGAGCAGTAAGAAAAAATGATATCCTAAAATTCGCAGGCAGATGTATGGATTTGGGGAATATCCTCCTGAGCGAAGTATCACAAACCCAGAAAGTAGCAGGGATGTACTCACTCATTAGTGGACACTAAACAAACAAACAAACAAGAAAAAAGCAAAGCATGCCCAAGCTGCAAGCCACAGCCACTGAACAGCTTGGGGTCAGAAACACCTTGGACTGACACCTTGGATCCCACTCCCCCTAGAGGAATACCTGACTCAGTCTTGAAGTTGGGGGGAGAAAACTGGATTTTCTATGAGTGGAGCCTGAGCTAAGCAATATTGGGACAGTGGGACCATGGACTGCCTACCGCCTGCCCAGGGAGGGGATGGGAGTTGTGGAGAAGAGAGAATGAGCTGATGTGTTGGGAGGAGGAAGGGACTTTGAATAAGGATATACAAGGATAGATAGTGTGACTTCTTTTTTTATAATAATAATAATAATAATAATAAATTATGTATATTATCCATAAACAAAAAGAAAAGAGTACACTAATTACACTATTCAATTTTAGTTATTATATTTATCTAATTTTATTTTATTGAGACAGTTTCTCACTGTGTTTCTCTAGATGTCCTGCAATTGACAATGTAGACAGGTAAGACACAAGCTCACAGACATTCATGCCTATTCCTCTTGAGTCCTGGAATTAAGACAGGCACCATTATACTTAGTTAACTTCTTCAATTTTTAGAAAAGGTGTTAGATTTTATTGCCATAACAGACATGCCCAATCTATCAGACACTTCCTTGTCTTCACTAAAAGCTGTCATTTGCACCAAAATATTTATTTCAGTAGGTAACTAAGCCCTTGTATTGGCACTCCTTGTTTGCTTAGGGTATTAGAAGGAGTATCTTACATAGAATACCACAATTACTACAGTTTATATATTAACTGAACTTAACTACATAAGTCTGTATGTATTCTGCTTATAAGATATAAATTGCTTTTGCTGAAATACTAGAAACACAATGTGACAAACAGTCTATTTTTCCTGTGTACATTCAACTTTTCTGGAAGGGATTCAGTACACCTTGACTTGTATTCCATTATTACATATGGAGTTACATAGAAAAAAAAAGCTCAATTTACAATTGTAAAATTTTTCTTCAAATCATCAATATGATCTCAAACAAGACTGAGATACCATGTATGGAGAATAAGCCTCTTGTATTTCTCCCCAGTCCTCTTGCTTCTGAAATAAAATGTTTATTTGATTATATTTTCAATTATATTTCCCACTTCTATACGGTAACATATCTTAGAAAATGCCTAAGTTCTTTGAAAAGTATATTTTCACTAAGTTTGTCTTGTAAATTAAGAATATATAATCAGTTACTCTCACCCTTATAAAAGGAAATTTTAGTTAATTTCACTGTATCATCAAAATCATGAATTGTTATTAGAAAAATATTTTCCACAATATTTTAAAGTGAATTATTATGTTTAACAGAATATAGAATTTGACTTTATTATCCAATAAATTAAGCATAAACTATGGTGATTTCCATTACTCATTCATTCTATTTCCTGGTTACTTTATGATATAACTAGATTTGAGGCATGGCTCCAAATGCAGACCAAATCATAAAGCTATCCAGAGTCACCTAACTCTTATTTACCCCATGGTAATTGAGGTACAATGATTCAGGAATAAACTGGTATGATTCTCAACATCCTGTAATGCATATTTGTAATATTTGATGATCTTTATGATAGTAACATTACTTTCATGGCAAAATAAAACTAAAAGGGAAACAAATAGAGCGATAAGCTGGAAATTCATAAGGAAAACTCATTGTTAGCAACCAGGATACACTGGATCCAGGATATCACTGTAATGTTCTTAAGAAGTAGATGAATATGTAATTTAGCAATGGAATTAATAAATCATTACACATAAATTTATTAAGGTATATCGATATATTATGTACAAATTTAATAATAATATTGATTTGACTAAAGTTAAATATCTGCATTGATAATGGCGTTTAAATTGTTGAAATCCTATGAAAATATCTTGTATTTGGGATAGAAAGTTTATAAAAAGAAACAAAGTGTCAAAATGAATTCTAAAATAATGTTTCTTACATGCTGCAGAAATTATCTGCATGAGCTCAGATTCAACACTCATTTTATTAAATACACATTACATTAGTAATTTTATTTTTTTATAAAGACAAAACTCAATTTCATCACAACCAATTTAACATCTTATATCTATTTTACGGATGGGACAAAAAAGACACATGTAATTAGCAAAAACTTGAAAAAATGCATCCATGCTTGGATGTGTAATCACCACATCTCAATGCATATAAAGAAACTAAATATAAGTGAAGAAAATAAAGTTGTATTCTGCTCAAAAGGCTCATTTTAACAGTAAGAACACTGAACACAAGAAAAAGCAATTAGATAAATGAAGTTGTTGTTTATTTACCAAATTTCAAAGAACTATATTAATACCTAAGCAGTTTTTATATGTTACATTCTCTTTGTGAAAATGGGAACTGATTCTCCAAATATTGATACTCAATCTAGCATAGGCAATGATTTTCCAGTTATTGAAAACTGACAGAAATGTCTTTTGTTTCAGTTTGTTTGTTTTACGCTTTCTTTTTTTCACTCTTTATACAAAATTCATGGGCTACTTAATATACTGTTTAGCAAGCATCAGATAATGGTGATATATGTTTAATATTTAAGCATTGCAATCAAATTTATAATATCATTCTATTCAAAATTATTTTTTTCTATAGTCAAGCCACCAAGCTATATACTATTGATGCCACTGTATGGTAAACACTGTAGCCACTTTCTGAATATACAGTGAGTCTATAATGTTTTCTGCCCTTTTCTCATTGACAGAAACTAAAGGAAAACTATGCTTACCTATTCAGTTAAGATGGAACCCTCTATAAATTAAAATTAGTCCCAAACACAATCAAACATTGTACTTTAAGTCACCTGTGTTTAAGGTTTAAGGTTTAACGGTAATTTTATTCACCCAAAATGTTAAAATCTTCCCACAATGTCTAACAAGAGCATTACTTTACAATTCACAGAGGCTTCCTGGGATTAGTTCTATTTTTGAAAGAAAACAGGAGTAGTTTATGGATACTCAGACCTCATTTTAGCTTCAGCACACCAAATAGAAAATCAGTGTCACTTGTAAGTAAAAAGACAAAATGAGGGATTAAAAGTACACTCAATTGATCTTTGAGAAGTCCTGTTGGGAAAGGATTAAATATAAGGCTGTCTATAAAGGGAATGCTTTATCATAAGGTTGAAATTTCACGTAACAAAAAAAATGTAAAAGGTCCCTGTGCTATAAATTTATCAGATGTTTCTTCTCTGTCAGAAAGTTTTCTGTATTTAAAAACATGTTTTTTTACAATATTATTTTAGTAAATATTTTCATTTGAAAAAGCTGTTTATTCACTGACTGTTGATTTGCAAAGAGACCTCTTTAGCAGAAAAATAAGTGATGATATGTAAGATTGGAATTCAGCATAGTGAGTCCATAAATACATATTTTAGCTTTATTCCCCTTGAATAGAGAGAGGCCTTGCCTTAACTAGTTAATATAGTAGCCAAAGCCACCAAAACAAAAGTTCTGCTGTGATCAAGCTATCCAGAAGGATTGATATAGATGAAGACATGATACATTTTCGAAACTGAACAAGATACTTGAAGTTTTTAAAAATATTAGAATTAATTAGGAAAAAATAGAATTGGAAGCTCTTTATTTTTAGCCTCAGATTTGCTTAAATTTACTCTGTAAGGTTATATAACCTAACTCTCACTCTAAGGCTTAGTTTTGCTGACAAGTAAAATAGTGTTAATTCTTTCATGTATGAAATTACAGCAACTAAAAAGCAATGAGGTAAGAATACATGATCTTTTTTGGCAACACAGCACCCAAGTATCATAGTTCATTTGCCAACTAAAGTGGATGATGCTGTTTACCAACATACCTCATGGCCATCCTACTCCAGAAAACTTGTCTGTGGACATTTTCCATTATTTACTACAAATCTGTAGTGACTTTCACTTTCAGTGCAAAAGTCCAATTTCCAATTTGTTCTTATTCAATGCATGCTAGTACAACCATTATAACTAACGAGGATCTCTAAAAGTTTAAATAAAATCAGCATCATGTAAGAAAAAGAAATCAAAGTGAAACAGTTCATGACAGTTACCAAAAGCCCGCTTGAAAAGAATAAAATACATGATACTTTTAAAATATAAACAAAAAGATAATTTAAATTTCTATTTAGTAATCTTAAATATATTAAAGGTAATTTTCTATTTAAAACTAGGTGTTATATTGCATACTCATAGTCCTAGCATTTAGGAGACAAAGTCATGTGTGGAAGGGCTAGAAGTTTGGACATAGCATGGAGTACAAAAACTGTCTGAAACAATAACAACATACAAAGTTAACTCACAAAAGCACAAATATTTCTAAAAGAATGTCTTAAAAAAGTAATATTGTTTCTTTTTATATTTTTATTTATACCATATGATATACTTCTTACTATAGTTTATAGTATTTGGCAAATATGTTTCTCCCTACAAATACAAAATTTCCTACAAGATACCAATTTTTTATTGTTTTGGCTTTACAAACACTGCAATTAATTTCTACAATCACATTCACAGAACATTGGTAATTAATAGATAATGACCTATAATCCTCAGGGGAACTGGAACTCTGGACTAGAAGATTGAATTGACAGTCAGTCACTGATAAAACCAACATACCAACCTATATTGATGTTTAAAACTTTGAGATTTAGAGAGCTGACCTGCATATGGAATCTTCCATCACAATTGTTTGTTTTTTTTTTTACATTTAATGACCACCAAATCTCATTTGTGTGATAAAGTCTTCACAGCCATGAAAAACTGGTGTCATCCTTCTGTTTTTCTTTTATTTCCATGTCATATGGCTCAATCCAGATTTAATATGAGTCATTCACTGTAAAACAAAGATATTACAAAATTACTATTAACACAATATTTTACTTTTTGTTTCTACTATATAGTAATAGTCTGTCATTAAATAAATACATCAAAACAGGGTAAATATATGCTGGACAAAGTAGACTAATAACGTGACCTTATACATGACAAAAGAGAGAAATGTTTTGTGTATATATTATTAGCATAAGAAAACATTTTTATATATTTTATTTATAGTGGTTCTAAAGTGAATCTTTACAGAACAGTGTAAGAAAACTTTTGTTCAAGTTTATGATAAAATAGGACTAATATTATGTTTTACTTATGTGAAATATATAAATGTTAGACTGAAGTTCTTTCTATGATTAGAAATTATTCCTGTCCTATCATTTTCATTTAGATTTTAGCAATGTTATAAGATGAAGAAATATCATCTTTCTACCTCCCCTTTCTATGAATGTATGCTGCCTTTAGATTCCTTTTACAATTTAAAAAAAATTAAGGATGTTGTTTCAGACTTTAAATTATTGGTTTGTATTTTATAAGAAATGTATGTACTAAAATTATCCTATCAAAAGCATACATACTTATATGAGACTTTTGTCTACTCAAGTAATTTTATCAGTAATTTTCCAAGCTTTAAATAGTTTTCAAATTATAGATGTACTTTTACAAGTTAGGAACATTATTTGCACCATTTTAACTGGAAATACAAAATTTTGTTAAGTATAAAAAATTAAAAAGAAATACCTGTTTGGCTAGTTTAAATTTACATAGTTTATTAATTAATCCTGGTTTCTCTTTGACTAATTTTATTTATATACCATTGAATTAACTATTTTACTATACATATAATACATATGTTTTGATTGAGCTTATGATGTACATAATAGGGTATATATTTTTTATTTGAAAATGATCAGTGTAGCATGGAGTTATATGAAAGATTGGTGTAGGCAAGATTACAACAATTTCACTTTCTAAGTATCAGTAAATAACCAGTACCCATAAATTCTTATAAGACCATGTCTTCCTTATTCTAAAAATAAAAAGTTGAAGTTGAATTGAGCAGTTCAAGGTCCTGACTCGTTACATCTCACTTTTGCTCACATTTTATCAGTTCTTCTTCAGAACTTGCCAAGTGCCCTTTACCTGGAATGTCCCACCTTCTCTTTCCCAGGAGGTAAGCAAAAGCTTTTTATCAGGAAACCATCAAAAACATTATACCTGCTTGTCATTCTTAAGTTCCTGACATTCCTTCAAATTATAACTAGACGTTCTTATGAACTCCCTAGGAAACAAAAAGAACAGAGAGTATCTTCAATGAGCTAGGCATAAGCTATTTTTAAATAGTAATGAGTACACATCCATCCACATGTGACCATGTTTGTGCAGCCATAGAAAACATGGTTGATATTACACTGCAGAGGCAATTATCAAAACTATTTAATTATCTTTCTAATACATATTGTATGGCCAAAAGTTTAAGGTCGATTTATTTGTTAAAAAAAATGTAACTTTAAACAAAAAGTATTTGAATAGATATTTGTTATGAATATTCTAATAAGAAATTATGTAAATAAAAATTCCTAGAGCTAAAAATGATTGAGGATTAATTAATAATAATATGCCATAAGCAATATGAGGCAGAAATAGATGATTCTTCAATTTTTAATGCTTGACTCTTTTACTGATGTGAAAGCAAAGAATCAACCTTCTGCAGTTTAAGATGTTATTATAAGAACAAATAAAAGATATTTTAATATGTATATAAAAGTGATGATCTTTAATAAGAATAGCAGTTGAGCTATTTGGAGCTCATTGGCTCTGGACTGACAGTTGGAATCCTGCATGGGTCTGAACTAGACCCTCTGAATGTGGAAGAGAGTGTGAGGCTTGGGCAGATTGTGGGGCCTATGGCAGTGAGTCCAGAATTTATTTATTTCCAGTGCATGAACTGACTTTTTGGAGCCCATTCCGTATAAAGGAATACTTTGCTCAGCCTTCATTTGGTGGATGGGTTTAGTCCTGCCTCAACTTTATATGCATACTATATTGACTCCCTGTGGGAGTCCTTACAGTCTCTGAGAAGTAGATGAAGGGTAGGATGGGGAAAAGCTGAGGGCTAGTAGGAGGAGGGGAGGGAAGGGAAACTGTGGATGGTATGAAAAATTAAAAAAAAAAAACTTTAAAAAATAAAAAAACAATCTATAAAAAAGAACTACATGATATATAAGATGTTCTTTAGAAAATATTGATTAGATTTGAAGCCATTATATTACAAAGCAAAAGGAGGCTTCCTTTGCCAGTAAATAGTATTTATTCTGCATCAATAGGATGCTAGGATGCATGGTATTGCAGAAAGTATATACATACAAAAGGCAAAAGAATTTTACAGAAATAGATATATACATATATATTGCCATATTAATGATGAGAAAAACAATAATTAATTTAAAAACAGTTATGAAATGTTATTTTTAGATGATTATATTAGCTGATTTTTACATATTTATTTATGTAAAAAAGCAATAACAAATAAATTAACCATGCCATATATATATTTATATATATATATAAATTAATTTAATTCTGGATCATAATTCTAAATATAATTTAAAAACATTAAATTTCTAGAAAACAGTATAAAAATAATTTCCATGAATTTATAGTTCATAAGATATTTCTTTTTGTATAAAAGTACCAGAGGATTCACCTAGTGATTCACTAAGGCAAATGACTATTTTGTGCGACTTTTCTATATCATGTTCTGCATTTATAGCTTCATTTGCACTGCTATTTTTTTAAGTTATTACTTCAGATCACAGCTTGCTAGGCAATAACTCTAACCATGAGCTACAACCCTATCTTGGATGAACATTTCATAAAATGAATCATTAAATGTTTGTTAAGCATATTAAAGTGTTTTTTATCACCTGTTAGAGATATAAATTTTAAAAATTACAGGTACATGTTGTTGTAGTGTAGAGAATAGATAAAGTTAAAACTGGCAACACTAATATTTGATATTATTATATATTTTGTAAAGTCTAAAAATACCTATATAAGATTGCTTAGACAGAGCTGATACATGTTATATAGAGACCAATGGTTCTGTTCTTAAGTATTAAAAATGCTGTGTGTATGTATTCATCTGGTTAAACAGCATTCTATCTTATAATATTTAAATTCTGGGAATGATCTAGCTAAATTTCAATACAAATTATATAATATTCATAAAAGGTAATAAGGAAAAAAACAATGAACATGTATCACCAAATAATTTATGGTTTGATAAAAAATGCTTACAGTAACCTGTAGACAAACAATATGTGTGTATATGTTTTATACACTAAATTAAGATATGAGAATTCAGTATGTCTTTTGTTTGGTTCTGCTTTCTTCTACAGAGAGAGAGAAGGAATATGGCAAGTATAGGCAATGTACTTTACTCTGACCTTGATTGTGGAGATGTGTGTAGCTCTTTAGGCTCTACAGAAAAATCTTTACAATTTTCTGAGTACATTCTTTATTCTAAGGTTTTTTCCAAATAAAATTAAACCTTGACTTTGCCTTCGACCAAAAAATAACTAAAGGATGATATTTACTTTTCCAACTTAAATGAACAAAAAAGAAAAATAATATGAGATCATAAGTTTTAAGACACTAAATATTAGGGTGTGATGGACAGTGATCTCCAAGTACAAAAAAAAAAAGAAACTAGCCTTAAAAGTGTCCCAGGTTGCTAACTAAAGAGACATAATCCAAAAAAGACTGTAAAATATGCCTAAATTGAAAAATAAGAAAATACAAAAAATCTGAGATTATATCCCAAAACAGGAAAAAAGAATCCAAAAACAGAATAACAAATTTGCAAAGGTTCCACTTCCTGTCAATGGAGATTTTACATCAGACACCCAAACAGTGCAGTTATATAAAAGAAGGCAAAACCAAACCAAACCAAATAAATAACTTGTAATTTTCAAATGCTGGTGAAATCTGCCATATGGAATCTTTGTACTTTTTTATAGTTACACCAAGTTTTATACTCACATCTATAAATTCAGAGCTAGAACCCACAAAGAAGAGAGAAGACATGACTCTTTTCTTTCTGGATCCAGGTTACCACACATGGTAAAATATTTCCCAGCTTTAAAAAGTTGCCTACAAATTTAAAGCCCCATACCTTTTTCTCCTGTCTATTTACTAATAAAAACTGAAACATGTACATACAAAAATTATATCCTTCAACATTCACAGTAGTTTTGCTTGCAAACCAAATTTAACTACAGTAGTATTTCCATCACCATGTTAATGGCAAAAGAAGCAATCTTATTTTAAAGTGGAGTAGCAGACGGAGGGATGGAAGGGTAATCTGTGGTTGGTATGTAAAATGAATATTAAAAATTGTAAATAAATACAAAGACAGGCATTGGCCCAATGAATGTGCTTCACAAAGAAACAGACAAGGTAATTTTTTGTCTTCAGGAAATAGACTGAATGTCTGCTCAGAGGCCCCATATCAAATTCACCTCAGTCTTATTCTCATCTTGGAGAAAATACCTACACAGAGCAATTAAATAACTTAATGTCTACTGTAAATATCGTACTGCTTTAGATGATAGAAATGTTATAGAATAAAGAATAAAAATCAGAAGAAACCAAAGAGAACTTCCCCAATATCTGAGTTGAGAAAAGGCTTTGCTTTAGTTTCTACAGGTGAAGAAAGCTATGTATAGCATCATAATTGATAAAGACTCAATTCAAAAAGGACAAATGTCTTGATAAGGAAAAATGATTGCTCATTCATCATTGTGAAAATTCTTTGCAATGTTAGGAAAACTCACCAGGCAAGGATTATGGCAAGGTTTTATTTTTGTCTTCACAGAAAAATAGAAATATTCATCTTCAATAAGTAAAAAGACCTTGAACATTTAGACCTCTAAAGCAGAAGGAAAGACTCTCTAGAAAAAAATTTAACAGGAAGAAAAAGAAATCAGATGCAGTGGTACCAATATACTCTACATAGGATAAGATCTTTCTAACTAACGTCTATATTACTTAATTTCTAAAAAAAAAAGTTAAAGTTCTGACAAAAATATTAATTAAAACTGGCTTTGTAGTTAGAGTATGTCTCTCTTCTTCTTTGAACCCAAGTAAGCTTGTAGAAAAAAAATTCAAAATTTTCATATCATATCAGAAGAGCCACTTGATAAGAAACAAGAAAAAACAAAATTGAGTAACTAACCTATTGCTACTATTCTTATGAATTTTTGTATAAACTTTATATGAAAATTTATAATACTGATGTAAACATATTAAACTTTTTGTCATATTAACTGTAATATAAACTACTAATTGAATATACTTTAAAAAACAACTACTTGTTTTAAATATTTTATTTGGATTAACTTTTTGTATATTATTTATAAATTTTGTATGTTGATACAAAGTTGAGATAAATTTTGATACTGTACATGTATTTCTACTCTTGTTCAAGAATTTGTACCTGCAAGGGTCATTAACAGTGTAATTTAAATTACACTGTTAGTCCTTGAAAATTATTAACAACTAATTAGAGTATAAAGAAAATCAAGTTAGTAGTTAGTCATTACAATCATACTTATACTCATATTGGATATGTTTTGAAAGGTAAAACAAATAAAGTTTAGACAGACAGGTCATCTTCAAACACTTCAGAGATTTACAAAATATGATATTTAAGATATTTTAATATTACAGGCTCTTTTTATTATATGACAATGAGACATGTCTGCTCCTGTCAGGACCAATCTACATCAGAGAAAATAATGGACATTGAAAAAACTGCGTATGGAATTTACTTTCTTTGTGGCAATAGCCACAAAGTGCTCCTGCTTTGAATGCTGACAGTATGATGTCTAAAATGGGTAAAAAGGGCACAAATGAAAGAATTGAAGAAGCTTGTCAAGACAAGGTATATTGGCCATTAAGAATACTCAGATTTACAGACAAGTCTGTCAAATAAGCTGAACATGGATATCCCAATGTTGCAGAGAAAAACTGTTTGACTGTACAGGCAGCCAGCTATTTGTTATTTTTCACATTTTTTGGAAGTTGTTTGTTTGTACTTCTTCATTACTCAGTTACTATTATTACCTTCCTGGGTCTCTGAGATAGTTGAAGACTAAATAGTTAAAGTTACAACTTTTCTAGTTACAGATTCAGAAGATAAAACTCACTAACAGGTTAAAATTATACAGTTGGAGAGACATTAAAAGATAGTTTTCAGTTAAATAGTTAAATAAAAAGTAAATTAAGTGCAATCTCTTGGACTCACTAAGAAAGGATAAATGATGTATTTTTTTGAAATTGTCAATTGCTAATGTACTGGATATTTTATGTAATTATTGCTGTTATGTATTATATATGGTTATTGTATATAGGTTTGCTATATTAGTTATAACCTTTTTTTACTTTGAAACAAAAAGAAATAGGTGGTGATATATTGTAAATCCATTAAAGATTGTCTGAAAATCAAAGAATAAAGCCAAGCCATGGAGATTAGAGAGTGGTGACCCAATCCTTTAATCCAAGCCCTGGTGAAGCAGAGATTCTCTAGCTATCTGTCATTTCCAGACCAACAGTGCCAGGCAGTAGTGGCACACACTTTTAATCCTAGCACTAGGAAAGTTAAGGAAGAAATGGATATAGTAAGGCAGAAAAAGAGGAGTCAAAAGTTCAGAGCTTTGCCTATGACCACTCTTTCTTTCTGAACTCAAGGACCTTGAGAATTTGTGAAGACAGGATCAAACCATTTTGGCCTGAGGGTATGGCTAGGTAAGAACTGGTAGTGGTCTCTCTCTCTCTCTCTCTCTCTCTCTCTCTCTCTCTCTCTCTTTCTGAAATTTCAGCTTTTCTTCCAATATCTTGCTTGTTTTTCTTTTATTACAACAGCAATGAAATTTGTCCAATAATTCTTCATATATCTTTGTTAATTTATTTTCCTTTCATCTCCTAGTGGATGTTTGCTTATGTTCTGCACTGTGCATGTTGGTATTTTTTGAAACAGTATATGTGGTACACTGCAATATTCTTTCTCTTTTCTCTTAACTTTACAAAACATGAATATTTGAGAGCATGGAAAATCCTACAAGAATAACCACAACAGTATGCACCTCCAACATACTCAAAAATGAAGGAATGCTCTGTTAGGGCTATTCTTAGACAAAATATTGTTTCTAAAACGGCCTTGTTTATAGTCCCTTTTTAGGTGACCTTGTTTTTCGCCATTCTAAATATGCTATTTATATTTGTCTTTAAACCTCTAGAAATAACTTCTTTTACTCAAGCATCATGATATTTATGATATTCCATATTTTTTTTATTCTAAATTCAATCCTCCAGTGGTGGTGATCTTGCCCTCAAGGGTCTAAACATTATTTTCCATTGTAAATTAGCATTTTCAAAAAAGTCAGGGTTTTAATTATTATCTGCCTAGCTTCTGAATTTGGAGCCATTCTAATTACTACTGAAATTAATCTTTTTAGGAAATCTGTAAAGGTTTCTTTTGGGCCTTATATCACTTTTGGAAATGAATCAATATTTTTTCCTACTTCTTCAATTATATCCCAAGCATTCAAGGTTGCTATTTGGAATAAAAACAGGGTGTGATCATCATATAAAAGTTGTCTTTTAATATTAGCATAATCTCCATCCCCAGTAGGTAGGTCTTGGGAGAGTTCAGTACCCCTGACCCTACTACATTGTTCAGTGGTTTTAGCTTCATCATTCCACATTCTTCCTCCATTACAACTTTGAACCAGCCTTCAAGACTGCAGTGATCAGGTTGAGAACAGAATAAACATTATATTAGACATCCAAGATTCTATATTTCTTCACCTCCATCTATAAAGTGATCAATAGGGTGCTGTAACCTCTCACCTGTAATCACATCATAGGGATAGCATGGTAGCAGTTTCTCTCAGAATTACTGAAGAAGCAGGTGGTTTGAGGATGTAGTTTCAGTCCAAACAGTTTTAACACCACATGTATCACCTTAATTTAAAAATGACTTTTAATATGGCAATACTATAAAAGTCAAATTCATGCTACTAAATCAAGTCATAATTTATAAACAATTACTTCCAAAATAACTGATAATGAGCAGTGAAATTATTAAGGACATTTAAGAAATACTATTTATGAAAATATCAAAATACTAACATTTTTGTTACTTTTTTAAACAAATTATACAGGAATATATTCAAGTTTTTTTTTAATTGAAAAACTGTCTTTGGCATCAATTCTGAAATTAACTATAGTATACAAAAAGTATGATTGTATTGGAACATACTTTTAAATTTTACTCTATTAATATCTGTGGGAAATGTACTGTTTGAACAAAAATGAACCTTTTCAATTATTATAGTTTAATTTATAATCTAATCTTAAGGAAGAAAATGAAACTCAATCCCAGATAGCTTTAAAAATATATCAGTAGCATCTCCGGCATACAGCATTATTTGGTGTGTGAGGATATAATTTTCAGCTAATTTATAGTGTATAAAATATTTTTTTTCCTGAAGAAATTCCCAGATAAAGATAATTCTGTACTTATCATTCCTAAAAGTGTTGTCTGTTGGAAATGATCTGAATGAATTTATTTTTGTGGCTATGTTTACACACTCAGTAAAGGCTCACAACTTGAAATGGGAAATCTGACAGAACAGAAAAGTTATATACTAAGGGATCTTTCACTTCTCTCCTTGTAAACTATTAAGAATTTCCTATAGTTAATTTGGGAATGAAAGTGAAATGACCAGATAATTCTATGTAAACAGATAATCTTTTAAATTAACACCTTACATTTGCATGTAATAATGTCCCATATATTTTCTGGGAGCCATTACTAATTAGAATAATTTTATCTTGTCATATTGGAAAAGTATTTTATATAAACACTAAATATGTTAATGCTCATGAAAGAAATATTATCGTAAGCCTAACTTTTCCAAGAATATGAGTGTATTTATAATTCTAACCTCACTAGCATATAATTCTCTGTTGAATAAACAGAGGTAAAGTAGTCAGTCATATAAAATTATTAAGTGCTCTACTAATTTTATGTAGAAAAATATGTGACAGCTGGATTGTAAATTTTCATTAAATTATTTAGCCAGAAGTCCAACACAAATTCTGTAAGCTTACTTCCCAATCATTCAGATATATAATTGCCTGCAAAATATTAGATTATCCTGAATGGAGAGATGGCTCAGGTAGTAAAGGTCTTGTATCACAAAGAAGAAAAACCAAATTTAGTAGTCAACATCGACCTCCATAAAAGTCAAGCACTTATAATCCCACCACTAGAGAGGCAGAAACAGAAAGATTATTGAGGTTCTCTGGCTAGCTGCTTTAAATAAAATTAAAATGCAGGATGAGTCAGAGACACTATGTTGTAAAATAAGGTAAAGAAGTGATAGAAAAATAACACCAGACCTCTAACTTCTCCACTTCTGTCAATATATGTACACGTAAACCACATATGCACACAAAAAACTGTTAGATAATCTAACAAATGTATATTTTTAAATGCTTTGTGTGAAAACATTAATGTCTCAGAAATCCCAATGCAGATATTTGTTTGTTTCTTCTCTCATTATATCACAGAAAACCTTCTGACAGAGTGAGAAGCAAAATTACATTCAATAAGGAGCATATAAGATCCTTTCTGATGTTGAGGCCTGGCATAGTCAATTTTCAATTAATAACATCTAGGGTAAAATAATACAAAACAGTCATTGTGTATCAGTAGACAAGCAAGTCACATGATTTTAACGCTAAAGAAAATATCACTATAAAATGTAAGCAAATGTAAGACAAACTGTAAGTTCTTTTGATGTGGGAGGATAATGTATACAGGTATGCATATTAATATATGTGCATTTGGAGGTCATAGGTGGATGTCAGACATTTTATTCTATTCTTCTCCAAATCATTTTCTGATAGAAAGTTTCTACTCAACGTGTAACTCAGTTTTATCTAGACTCTCTGGCTGGTAAATCCCAGGAATCTGTGTTTCTCTACTCCTAGCACTGTAGTGACAGTCATGTATCACCCTATTCAAGTTTACATGGGCATTGGGGATCTTAACTCAGCTCCTTATCTTTGTAAAGTACTTACTTTACCCATTGAGTCATTTCTTTACCCCGTAACTGTGATCAGTGAATATCATTCTGTAAATAAAGGATCTATTTTAGCCTGTGCCCAGCACCATAGAAGTAGGCAGGGAAAATGAGGTTCAGGTACAAGGAGATCAGTGTCAACTAGACTTCATCCAGCTGCCAAGCAAGAAGCATGTAAGAATAGGGTTGAGCTATGGGCCACAGGCCATGTGGCAGAACAGATTAATTAAAAGGGGTTGAATTAAAATGAAAACACTAGCTAGCAATGTGCCTGAGAAATAGGTGAAACAGGATAAAATTAATATAAATGTCTGAGTCACTTTTTTGGGAAAAAAATGGCTGTAGGCTGATCAATCCTCTGGCCCATATGGGGTCAGAAATCTCTGTGTAACATATGGCTTCCCAACCTTGGGCCCAGAACAACTACATAAAACCTGAGAATGCTTAAAAAGCATTCTAGAATATAGAAACAAAGCCAAAAGCAGGCTTCTGAATTGTATCTCTGAGGTGAGTCATGGTACAAAGACACTTTGGTGTTCAGGTTTGAATTTAAAAATGTCAGGTACCCAGCAGACAGCTTAAACAAAGACCAATTCAACAAGTCATAAGTCACAGTATAAGCAACAAACTGAATGTGATTAATTTAAGGTTTTTGTTTATATTGAACAAAAGAGGAACAGAAGCAAAGATGTTTTTTTAGTAACAGCATTTTCTTATTTTCTTAGGTCTGCTCTTTTTGCTGACAATGAGCCGAGACATGACTCTGTTAAAAAAAACTTCCTGACTCACCTTTTTCCACAAAAACTGTGTGGCTCTTTAAGAGCTGGGTACACTAAGAATTAAAAAAATAAATGTGGCTAATGCAACTCTGCCATGTTAAAAAGCAACCAAAATTTGGAGAGTGAGCAATCAAAGCAGTACTAGATTTTATAAACACTTCTGATTAAAATATGATTAAGGATAAATAATGAAACAGACTCAGACAGAGAAAGCTCTTTAAATTGGTTAAAATGTGTATAAAAATGAATATATAGACTGGGAAAGAAAAGAAAAGAAACACAGAAAAAAACTTAAAAAAGAGAAATAGAGGAATAAAGATATAAAAAGCCACATAAAAGTGACAAATACACAAAGAGTCTAGATTATAGTGGTTATTGTTTTTTTTTTTAATTTTTAAACGTCTAATGAGATAACTGCAGAAAGAAAATTTATTGCAATGGCTGCTACGTTAATGAAACATATATATTTTAAAGGTACCTTGACTTTGAAATTTGAGTCTAAGGATAAATTACTTTGGAAAAGAGTTTCTGCATTTGTTTCCACAGAAAATGAGAATCTGTAGATTGTTTCCAGGCAAATATGATTTCATATGCCAAGGTCACCTGAAAATTCTCTGATGGGAAGATTAGCTTCCAAGATGCCAATTAAGATGATCCAATCACAGGACCATGATGAGTTTGCCAACATCCTTTAATCAGCAGGAAGCAGAAATGATGTGCTATGCTCAAATTCCCAAAATGTTGCTTAAAAATGTTTGTTTTCATTATAAATGGTTACTGATCATAGAATCTCTTTTTTTTAAAAAAAAAAAAGGGGGGGAGGAGTATATGATATAGAAATGATTTAAAAAGATAGATGGATTTTGGTTTATTGATACAAATTTAAGATCAATGTTGTTATGCTAAATTACTTTTCTACTATTGTTTAAGGTATATTGTTTATGTAATTTATTTAAAGTAATGTTAAATTAAGAAATGCAGATTAATAGTCATCTATGATAACCAAACTTAATGATTTCAGTTAGGTTTTTATAGGTATACAAAGATGTATTTCAATTAGATAGTCTACAAAAACTTCAAATATGACATTTAAAATATTTTAAGAACTTAGACTTTTCTGGATAGTGAGACAGGTCTGCTCCAGGCAACACCAATGTACTTGAAGAGAATGATGGACATTGAAGAAACTTCATGTTGAATTTATTTTGTGGCAACAGTTAGCTACTGGACAAGAAACTGTTCTTGTATTGACTGCTTAATAATATGCTGTATAAACTGGACATGCACGTTTCATAGGAAAGCGACCTCTGAACATTGGCAGAACAACCTGAGATTGTCCTTCAGGTTACTGCTTTGCAGAAAAAAAATTTATATCCTCCCCCCTTTTTTTGAAAGAGATTGACTATGATCCATTAACTATTTATAATGAAAACAAACATTAATAAGTAATATTTTTGGAAATTGGAAGTACCTTTTTTTCTTTTACTACTTCCTGCTGACAGGGCACATTGGCAATCTCATGGGGTCTTGAGGCTGGATCATCTCAATTGGCATCTTGGAAGCTGATCTTACTATCAGAGAATTTTCAAATGGTCTTGGCAAATGAAACTACATTTATCTGGAACCAATCCACAGGTTTTAATCTTCTGTGGAAACAAAAACAGTAACTCTTTTCCCAAGCAACATATTCTTATAAACAGATTTAAAGTCAAGATATCTTTAAAGTATATGTATTTGTTTAACTTAGCAGCCTTAGCAATCAATTATCTTTCTGCAGTTAGCTCATTAAAAGTTAAAAAATTAAGAGAAAATACAATAATCATAATCCAGACACCCTGTTTATCTGCCATCTTTATGTGGCTTTTTTTAAAAAACCTTTATTTCTATTTCTCCTTTTTAAGGGCTTTCTTTACCCTCTTTTTCTTCTCTCTGAAGCCTATGCATATTTTACAAACATTGTACCCCGTTTAGCAGTTTTGTGAGTCTAAATCTGTGTTATTGAGAATCCTTAATCAATTTCTAACTGAAAGAGCTTTTAAAATGCTAGTATCACTTTGATTGTTGACTCTGCCCTTTTGGCAGCTTTTCAATATGGCAAAGGTGCCTGCTGCATCTCATTGCCAACAACCAGAGCAGACTTGGGAAATGCTGTTACCAGAAAAACTGTTTTTAACTCTGTTTCCTTTCTGTTCAGTATAGGCAGAAACCTTAAAGCAATGACACTTATGCCAAGCCTTCTGTGAAATGTATGAGTTTATGCTGTGTACTGTGAACCCACCATTTTTAAATTCTAGCCTGAACCCCAAGCTGTCTCTGTACCATATATCAATTCAAATATGCAATTCAGAAAGCCACTTCTGCCTCTGTTTCAGTGATCTAGAACACTTTTTAAGCTTTTTAAACTTTCTTAGGCTTTATGTGGGTGGTCAGCCCACACTGGGTTGTCATCTGTTGTAGAAGGTTTTCCAGGCCCATTTGGGCCCAGACATTCAGACCTGACCTGAGGCAGCTTTTGTCCCCCCCCCCAATGAAAAAGACACTTATATTAACTTCATACTCTTTGGCCCATGTCTCAAGCACCTTACTAGCTATATCTTTCATCTTAATTCAAACCATTTCTATAATCTACCTGCCACATAGGCCAGACCATGGCTCACCTGGATTTCTTACATGTCTCTTCTTCAGGGGTCGGATGGCAACTAGTGTCCCACGCCCTGTCTTCGCCTGTGAAGAAAAATGCAGTACGCAGTTTGGATCCTTCTGCAGCAAGTTTATTCTCTACAAAATGGGAAGACCCCGACCCCTTGCCAGGAGCCTGCTTTTATACTGTCAAGCCCTCACCTCTTACGTCTCCCCTTCTGGTTGGTTGCGAACTCTCTCCTGATATGACACAGGGTCAGAAGGCTTGGCTCACACAGTGGAAACTTACCGGGGGACATGCGCAGATACGTTGTTTATCGCCTCGGCCGCGCCTTGGTACCGGAAACCGGCACCGTCTTGCCTGCTAGTCCGAGCTCCCGGCTCCCTACATCTCCCCCTTCTTTATATATTAAGAGGGGAGCCGGATTCCTGTAGACAGGCAAAGACAGAGGTTGCTACCTGTTTGGATTGAGAGACTGAATGGGAAGGAGTCCTCGTTCTACTAGAGAACTGGATACAACCCATACCTCTCCAGCTGTCCTTTTTTTCAGGCAGGGCAGGGTACAACAGCAGCCCTTTGCAAGCAACTTGCCTTCCAGGCCTGTGTCAGGCCTGTGCGGTGCATTCTGCCCAACAACCTGCCCAGGGGAATCGGGCTAGGGCACTCAACCTCATGCAATGGGAACAAGCCCTGAGGGTACATGAGCTACTTTTACCCTATTTTGCGCCCCTTATCTGATCACCTTTTAGCCTTAACCTTGGTACTATCATTGGAGAGTCACTAGCAAAATTTTGTAGGTGCATATATTCTGCACATCCAATCATAATTTTAGCGCGGCTCCTGTCAATCATAATTTTAACTCGGCTCCTGGCAATATCATCCCTCCCCCATAATCTTTGTCCGAGGGTGTTCTGTGACAATTTGCCCATCCTCAAAATCTTTGGAAACACACAACATTCATTGGCATTAGCAAGCTTCCAATCATCCATGACTCAAGCTCAAAATCCTAAATTTCCGGCAGGAGCATCAGGGCCAACCACAAGATCTGCATTCTCACCAGCGGGATTTTCTTCTGGCTCCTCACTGGGCCCGGCATCCGCTGGTGATTGTTCAAGGATCTTTTGGGTAAGGCGTTCTGGGACCCAATGTGGCTGAGCAGCATCCTGGGGAAAAACACAAACAGCTCCCCTGGATCTGATCAGAATCGGGTCTGGGCCTTTCCATTGGTTATTAAGGACATCTTTCCATTTAACCATTTCTTTTTGGTTCATGTCAATTTGGAGGTGTCGGTCGGCCGTGGACCGTCCATCATCATCCAAATTTAAAAAATTTAGGGTAAAGAGGGTGAGTGCGATAACACTCCTCAGAGAGCCCGAGGTATTCTCTATCCCCCCATTTTGTTTTATTAAATAAGACTTAAGTGTATGATGTGCATGTTCCACTATCCCTTGTCCTTGTGGATTGTAAGGGAGGCCTGTAAGATTAGATACTTGCATTTGTGCACAAAATTGCTGAAATTTCTGAGAAGTATAGGCAGGGCCATTGTCTGTTTTCAAAATCTGTGGTTTCCCCCAGGCGCTCCATGCTTCAAGGCAGTGCTGAATGACATGAATGGATTTTTCCCCAGTCAGGGGTGTGGCAATGATGACGTTGGAGCATGTGTCGACAGACACATGGACATACTGGGATTTTCCAAAAGATGGAACATGAGTGACGTCCATTTGCCATAATTGTAGGGGTTTGATGCCCTGAGGATTAATCC
>PVIH01005293.1:0-34852 GCA_004025045.1 Sigmodon hispidus
TTCTGTAAAACTGTATGCATAATAAATAAATAAATCTTTAAAAAAAAAAAAAAAAAAGAAAAGTGCTTTGGAGCTACTTGGTCCAGTCACTGAACTGGTCATTGTATTTTGTGCATGGAAGGATGAAACACGCTGACCATGAAACACCAGGAGGCCATGTTGAGTTTATTGGGGTCTGGATATCCAGAGAACGGGTCGGGGAGGGGAAGAAAGAGAGAAAAGAGAGAGAGAGAGAAGAAGGGGGAGAGGAGGTAGAGGAAAAAAAAAAAAAAAGAGGTCCCTGCCACGTGTTGACAGGTGACCATGTAGACACACCCCAGGCGGCCCATGAGAGCCTGATTTGCGGGCAGGGGTGTGGTTGCAACGTGGAGATGCTGGGCGGCTTCGCCCAGGGGGCAAGCTGGAGCAACTCATCACTAATTGTCATGCACAATTTATTTTTCGTTGCATGTCATGATCTTAATAAGAAATGGTTTGTTGTTCTATAGAGTAAAAGAGATGACAGTTCAAAACAACTTAGATTTTCTTTTCTTTTCTTTCTTTTTTTTTTTTTGCTCAATCATGAAACACCCACTTAACAAACCTTTTCACCTTTCCAATTTGCCTCAAATGCTTGAACAACTTGCATAGTTCATATTGAGCTCTTTGACAACTTCTTGAGTCAAATAAGAGAATGAGCTTCAGTGAGTGCTCTTAGTTGGTCATTGTCAACCTCCTGTAGCCAGCCACTAAGCCCCTTACTTTCAAGGCTCTTGAACTGCATCAGCTCCTGGGCCAAAGACCTGTTGATGTTGCAAATGACCTCAGTTGTTTTACCACCTATTTTGCCAAATAAGAAAACTACTAAAATTTTTGTTTCACACCATTTCCATATTATAAAATAAATAAATGTAAACAACAAGTAATATGTCACTGTCAAAATACTGTAAAGTGAAAAATGTGCATTAAAATGATGTATATTATGACTACATTTATTTAAGAAGGCATTTTATTATCAAATGACAAATTTCAACAGTGCAGAAAACTAAATTACTTTTGTGCTAATATAATAGTAAGAAGTAATAGTAGTTTTTGTATTAATTGATAACTTTGAAGCTATACTAACCTAACTTTGCTCATAAGGTAGCGTTTTACTTGCATTCTTCCAGGTAATTGAGTAGTTAGAGGTGTCGTTTCTGTTATTTTATTGTCTTTTGGAGAAAATTTTCTAAAGAGCTAATTTCTTGACATAGTTATTAAACAGTAATGGTGAGAAAAGGAAGTTTAAGATGAACTTACAAATCAGCTATGACTTCTGATATTTATTGGCTGTAATGACCTTGGGGAGAATAGTTCTTTCATAATGGGGCTGAAGAACTAATTGAGAAATTAGGTTAAAAGACACTGACCACAGAAGAAGTAGTAAGTATTCTTCACCAACTCCTACAGTTGTCTTGAATGATACTTCAAAAACACAGTTTCCCTTCTAAATGATTCTGTTATGAAGAGAGGATAGTAGCTGTGTTATGTGCAGAAACTTCTGGCAGAAACACGTGTTTCAGTAACTTCCTAGTTAATGTGTCAGGGTATAGAGTTAGGAAGTTAGTATATAGACAGACTTGATTTACTAGCCAAGCAGATTTATCCGCTATGGTAAAACACTCACTAGTGATTTAATGCTTTTTGTGCTTTCTTTTCTGTTGAAATTTTAACTTCTCTTTGAAGAAATGATTACACTCAATTTCAGAAGAATTTGACAGACTGTTTTATGTCTGAGGAGCAATCAGCATTGTTTGAGATAGTTAGAAGAGCTGCTTTTATTACCATCCTACTGCTGCAACAGCAGGGTATAGAGAACCAGCCAGGAAAACTGCTAATCACTTAGTCCTTATGATTGGCAGAGGGTTAATTTTATTGGTGATCCCACCGAGTGAATCTGCATTGGTTGACAAGTCTCCTCTGCAGACATTTTTGAGATGTAAAAAGACAATTTGAAACATTGTAAGAGCCCAGAGGCAAAAAAACAAACAAACAGCAGATCAGATCTTAAAACTGCCTTCTCTCCCATGCCCCCACCCCTCTTCTGCTTACCCAGGAAGGAGAAGTGTTATCTGTGTAAGTCCCTGGTCCCACTTGGAGAGTATCAGTGTCATGTAGAAGCCTGTCTCCAACTTGCAAAGGGTGACAGAGGAGATGAGATTGAAGGGAGTAAGAGAACAAGAGTGTGTGCCACTGTGGAGGGGAAAGAAGAGCAATGGCTAAGGAAGCCAAAGGTATGTATGTACTTTAGGAAAAGCTACAGTTCTCTTCTCACTGACTTTCCTCCTTCCTCTCCCTCCTTCTCTCTATCTTGATAAAAGATTTATGTTTGTAAGGGTGAGGTTTGTGTGTGTGTGTGTGTGCATACATATATGTGCATTTATGTATGGAGGCTCTGCAGAGGTCAGACTTGGGTGTTACTCCTCAGGAGTCATCCACCTATTTTGAGACAGGATCTCTTACTGGACCTGGGGCTTGCAGATTAAGAATACTGCCTGAAACTCCTCCACTCAGATCCAAGACTATGACAATTTTAATTGCTATGCTTTTTATAGTACATAAACTGTTTCTAATCTTAAACAAACATAATGGTTTAATTATGGCATAACTTTTAATACTATTTTATCATGCAAGTACCTATGTTTATGCCAGGTGCCCAACTTACCCTTTGAGACAAGGTCTTTTGTTGAACGTGGAGTTCATTGATTAGCTAGACTGGTTAGCCAGTTAGCTCTGGGAATCTGCCTTTATCTACCCCAACCCTTATGCTAAATCTACAGCTGCTTGGGACCATGCCAAGTTTTTAAACTTGTATTAGGACCCAAGCTCAGGTTTTTACTTTTCACAGCAGTCACTTTTATGATGCCCCATTCTCAAATTAATATATCTTTTGGTTGTATTTTGTGAGGATGTCTGATTTTTAAAATTGCTATTTGAGTTGCTGATGTGGGTTGCCTAAAAAATTCGTAATGAATTTTGGCTTGTGATTAAGACAGAAATTTCCAACAATTTTTGAAATGACCCTAAACATATACCTGTCAGTTTGTAGTATTTATTTATGTGAAGCAGTGTTCTTAGCATTGATGATAATAAAATCAAAATATCAATCAACTCTGAAAAGCATTGAACATGCTCTGCATTTTGCAATATTAGATATTCAGACAAGATTTAATTCTTATGTACAAATACACAAGTATGGGCTGGAGATTTGGCTTAGAAGGTAGAATGATTGCACCTAGCATGAATGAAGCTCTGTACTCTATAATACTGAGCATGGTGATACACAATTAAAATTCTAGTACTTGGGAGGTAGAAACAGGAGGATTAGAAGTTCAAAGCCATTTCCAGCTATATAAAAAGTTGAATGCCAACTTGGGTTACATGAGACCCTATCTCAAAAACCAAAACATCAAAAACTAAAATCATACCACAAGCACATCCATTTTGTTAGTATGCACATTTGCTTTTATCTTTAGTAAGTGGTAAAATGACATATATTTTAAAGACTTGTTCTTACATAATTTTCACTATTTATTATCAATAAATGATTTGTTTTATTGATTTTTATTTACCTGTATACTCACGGTCATGTAAAAGTTTCTCAGTTGAGAAGGGGTCTCAAGTGGGGTAAGAAACTGTACTATATAGTATAAACATCTCTCTGGGCTTATTTCAGACTTCTAAAACATTACTGTTAACAAGGTGTGATGGAGCATATCTATAATCTCACCACTAATGAAGCAGAGGGAGGAGAATCATGATCTACAGATGCAGTTCTAAGCCCCACCTCCACCTCTAACACTTCCTTTCTGACCTGCAAAAAAAAATATTATTAATGTTTATGTCATATAGATAGTCACTTAACCATCATTTTATTACTAAAACTTGGTATTCTTCCCCTAATTTTCTGTATTTATGACTGTTTAAACAGTTTAAGGGCTGGCATAGGTAAGATTCTATAATCCCAGCACCAGGAAGTGTGAAAGTTTAAGACCAGGTCTGGGTGCATAGTGAGTTTTAGGCCAATTTGAGCTAGGTAGTGAGATCCTATCTAGAAAACTAAAACTACAAGAAAACTTCAATAAAATGATAAAAACAAAACAGAATAACAACAATTTAAAAATGGGAGAAAAATACCATTAACCCATCTATAAACTACCAGTTATTTCTTGAAGTGTAAGTCAACATTTCAATGTCTTTTGAAATATCACATCAAATTGCTTTTCAGAAATTGTAGAGAATTCATGTCCACACTGCTAGGAACACATGTGAAATAACCTCTGAATCCCTTCTGTGTCTGGACTTCAGAAACTACAAGGGTGTGTTTCCTGATCTATGAGAAAATGGATCTAAGAGCTTTCTGGGCTTTGTGATGAGAGATCGCACTCATGATTTAGTGACCAAAATAAAGCTACAACAGTGTGTTCAAGAACTGTTAGTATATTAAACACTTACAAAGTTGATCAGGGAAACCAAAATGATTTTCATCATGTCAGAAGAAAGTGGCTTCTCTATGAATCTGATCATTTAAAAAGTATTTTTATTTTATGTATATGAGTGTTTTGCTTACATGTATGTCTGTGTACCACTTTTGTGCTTAGTACAACAGAGGCCCGAAGAGAGTGTTGGATCCCCTAGAAGTAGGTTACAGAAGGTTGTGAACTGCCATGTGAGTGCAGGGAATCAAACCTGGGTCCTCTAGAAGAGTAGCAAGTGTTCTTAATCATTGAGCCACCTTTCTGACCCCTGAATCTGGTGATTTTGGAGTTGAGTTTATAAGTTAGTGCTTATTTATACCAAAGAGTCAATTTCTTTGTCTTTAAGGTTTTTTTTATATTTAAAATTTTTTGTTTTAGGTTTATGAGTGTTTTACACACATGTATGTCTGTCTCTGTGTGTACCACATATGTATCTGGTGCTTGAGAAGTTCAGAAGAGGACATCAGGTCCCCTGAAACTGGAGTTACTGTTGTGAGCTGTAATATGGGTGCTGGAACTTGAACCTGGGTTCTGTGGAAGAGTGGCCAGTGCTCTTCATCAATGAGCCTCTAGTTTATTTATCTTGTCATTGCTGCTGGTAGAAGTTGCCTTGAAACTGTTTTAGTTTGTTTGTTTTTAACATCTCAAATTTAACATAGAGTAGAAGCTAGTTTTTTTTTTTTTTTAAGATCTACTTTTCTAAAGATCTAATTTAGTTATGTGTATGTGTCTATGTGAGGGCATCTGCATGAGTCCAGTGCCCTAGGATGCCAGAGGCCTATGATTCCTTGGACCTCCAATTACAGGCAGTTGTGATCCTCTATATGGGTGCTGGGAATTAACCTCCGGTCTTCTGAAAGAGCAGCATGTTCTTAACCACTGAGACACCCCTCCAGCCCAAAGACTCTTTAATGTTATTTGTGGACTGATTTGATTTGATGCTGAAGTCATCCTTGAGTCTCTCTTTCTCCTTCCATCTATCTCTCCTTTTCTCTTCTTTTCTTCTTATAGGGTCTCCCTGTATAGCCCTTGACTGGCCTAGAACTTGTTATGTAGGCCAGGCTGCCCTTGAACTCAGAGATCTATCTGCTTCGGCATGCTGAATCCTGAGGTTAAAGGTTTGTACCACCCCTGGAAAGCTGTGTTTCTGATATGGTACATTAACCCCTTTATTACAGTTTGCTATTCTTCTTATCTACTTTCATTTATTGTCAAACAATAGACTAGCCTGGTGCCAGCTTTGCCACCACATTTCTCTTCTGGGAAAGATCTGATCTGGGCTAAATTGTAGTCAGGCTTTTCTTTGTGCTGCTAGCTCACAACAAAACAAAGAAACACAACACCAAAAAACTCAAACACAGTGACTTGTATTAATTATGAAAGTTCAGCCTTAGCTTAGGCTTATTTCTAATAGTTCTTGAAACTTAAATTAACTCATTTTTATTCATTTACTTTCTGACTCATGGCTTATTACCTTATCTCTGTACTGCCCATCTTGCTTACTCTGTTTCTCTTGGCATCTCTGCTGCCTTCTTCCCAGTGTCATCTCTGGGAATCATCCTAGAAATCCTGCCTAGCTATTAACCATTCAGCTTTTTACTAAACCAATCAGAGTGATGCATCTTCACAATATACAAAATGATTATTCCACAACACTAAGTCAGTTCTAGGTTTTTTTTTTTTTTTTTTTTTTTTTAAGAATCATATTAGGTTTATTAAAGGAATGGATGAGGGAGGGGAAAGAAGAGAGAGTGAGAGAGAGAGGGTAGGGAGCAGAGAGGAAGAGAAAAGAGGAGGTCTCCCACATGGTTGGGGCTTTTAAAGGTAGACACGCCCTAAAGGTAAATGTCAGAGGCTCCTTAGAGCCTTTGCAAGCAGGGGCATGGCCACAACAATCTAACAGTCCACACTTTGTTAATGTATAAAAAAAATAGGTTTTATTTGTCTGTATGTGGATAATGAAAATCAAACTTGAGTCCTTTGGAAGAACAGTCAGTATCTTTAACCTCTGAGCTATCTTGCCGGCCCTCTCAGAGGCAGGTTAAAATGGCTCTTTTGGAGTGAAGACGTCTGCTTTATGGCAGTGGTGGCAGCGATTGCATTTCAGAGTCACTGTGATGTCCTTGTTGAGATGCCTCAGTGGCAGCTGGAGGGGTTGTGGCTTTGTGTGGGGAAGGCAGAGGGAGAAGAGTGGTCTGTGACGTCTTTTGCATTGGGGAATGGACATTGTGGCGTCTGGCTTCTCACAGGCTGACTTTGGAAGGGCACACTCTCAGGCAGGAAGGCAGGGTGCGGAGCCAGACGAGATCGGCTCAAAGTGTGTCGTGGCAGGTGGGTCTGCTTTGGTTGCAGGCAAAGAGTTTTGGAGCAGCTGTAGTGAAAGGACAGCAGTGGCGCCCTGTTGTTTTGGTCTAAGGCATACCAAGCAGAAACTTGATGAACTTTATTTACGATATACGATTGTTATGGTTGGGAGGTGAGCAGTTGAATATGGAATGCAGAAGTTATATAGGGAGAGTGGGAGATGGTAGAAGAGTGGAAAGCTTAGAAACAGGGAGAAGAAACGCGGAGAAACGCTTGCTTGGAAAGTTAGTTGTCACAAAATAGGAGTAATCTAAGAGGTCAAACCGAATAAGCTTGGTGAGGTCGCTGTGTTCTCTGCTACTGAAACTTAGAGGGGAATACTGAGCCAGCTAAATATAAGTCGTCACTTAAATTGCTGTCTCAAGGGAAGTGAAAGCACTCTAGGATACCCATTGGTTTCTAGAGTGATTCGCTGGGACATCGCTCCGTTTATATGCCAAACCACCCTAAGCATTCGTCAACAGTAGGAATGTGACTCCAGGAAATACTCGCAACCCATGCTGTAACGCTGTAAGGATCCATCGGTTAAACAATACAGTGTGCAAGTGTGCACTGCGTACTATCTTGAGATTTGCTGGGATAGGGGCCTGGAATATCCCTGTGAGTAAGTTCCATGGAGAAGCTTTAGTAGAGGGGAACACCAGGAGTGGGGGAACACTTGCCTATTGAGGCTGGTGGTGTGTGAATGTATGCTGCGACCGAGCAAATGAAAGGACAAATCTTAGCAGCGACTACAATTCTTGGATGAGGCTTTCTTAGATTATGTGCACCTAAGTTTAGGAAGAGGCCTCCTGGGTTTCAGCACCAATGTTAGTAATTTTGCGCCATGTTAGGTTTATTAAAGAAACGAGTTGGGGAGGGGAAAGAAGAGGGAGAGAGAGGGTAGGGAGCAGAGAAGAAGAGAAAAGAGCACAGTTGTGTTTTAAGTCTTGCCATGAAGTAATCCTTCTGTCTTATTTTCCCCTATCACAGGAAAAAGGCCACAGTCAAGGCCGGCTGCTCAGTCTCTTGGAACAGTCTGAGCGCAAGACCACAGGTAAAGAGCCCAAGACCAGTTTTCTGTGTTTCTGTCTAGGCCTTCTAGTGAAGATAGCAACTCCCAACCATCAGCTGATTGTTGGGGATTATGAGTCAATATTTTTGGAGCCAATCAACCAGCCTTTGAAATTTAATCTAGGCCATCTTTTCCCAAGGAAGGATGAGGAGATACCCTGTCTTACCCATCATGGTTTAATGTAATGCTTTATAAATCCTAGTGTCTGGATTGCCTGTTAAACTATGGAGTGGTTCCAAATTGCAAAACATGCCAGAAAAGAGATCTTCTAAAGGAACAGTTAATGGAAAACCACCCATGCATTACTGCCTCTTCTGAATGTAACTCATTCATAATATTACCTTTATTTTAGTGTCCGAACTTAAATTCTAAGAAATTGTAAGAAGTAATTCCTCTTTGTCTCTAGTATTTAGAGAGCATTAGAGTAGATTTATCAGGAGCATTAGTAATACTAACTTTAGAGAGTGCAAGGATTATATCTAGTAAAGCACTAAATAAATCCCCTGGTGTTGGTAGGTCTTTGATGGATGTTAGATGCTATTGCTACTATTGTCCCTGTTAGTTGCTATTATTAAAATTTACCAAATGCAAATTAAATAGTAACGTTTTGTTTACTGACTAGTTATAATAGTTTATTACCACCAAGCAAATCTGTTTTGCTTTGTGATGACTGTTAGAGCCTATCTCACATCCTGCTTCTAGATCACCAGGTTGTAAATCTCTCAGGTAGCAGATTTCCCCTGGCACCTCTTACTGCCTGAGTCTAGATCTGAAGTAGATTTATTCAGAAATGATTCATTCAGAAGTGTTCACCTGCAGCTGAGCCTGTTGGGTGCTAATGCTCATATTCCATTGGTCTAAGGATTGAAGATCTGAGCTACTTGAATAGGCCTGATGAAAAGCACCAGACAGTGAGAAGCTATAACTGCTAATGTTAGTACTTTTATTTCTCCAGGTGTAGAGGAAAAAAACAAGTCTTCAGAAGCAAGAACCTTCAGGTAAGTTGGGATATGCACTGAAGCATATCTGTCAGCAGCTCTGGCATCTGTGAGTTTGATGCTGGCTAGATTCTTTGTGTAGGAATGATGGTTAAAATGCTAAAATAGAAATCACTGTAAAACTATCATTAACTTGATGATTGTGTTATATCTGGGTTAAGAATTGTTTGGATAGCTGTATTGATGTTTAAGTATGTAGTGTTATGTGTTACTCCTTTCTTCTTTTCATTTCCATCCATACCTGAATTCTATCAGATTTGGAAATCTGGATCTGACTCCATAGTCTCTTGTTGTCTTGTTTTAGGTTATGTGATTTACCCAGTATCCTCTAAAAGCAGAATGGTTCAACTTACATGGCTAGAATATTATAGAAATTTTGTGTACTAATATAATTTAAAGCCTCCACTATAGTGTTTAGTCCATACTTGGTGTTTACCACCTTCATATTGAACTTGAAACCAGAAATGGTGTAGGACACATCTTTAATTCCAGTGCATGTGAGGTAGAGGCAGACTGATCTCTGAGTTCATGATCAGCTTGGGTCTGCATAAGAGCACTGGCTGCTCTTCTAAGAGGAACTAGGCTCAATTCCCAGCATCTGCTTGGTGGCTCACAACCATCTGCAACTCTAGTCCCAGAAGATCCAGCACCCTCCTCTGTCCTTGAAGAACATCAGGCATAATGTGATATACAGACATACATGCAGGCATCTTTACATGTAAAATAAAGAAAAAAATTTTAAAGAGCTGAGGACACACACACATATGTCTCACTTGAATTTTTTTCTTTCTGTGTAGGATACAGTCACCAGAGATGGAAGAAGCTAGCTGCAGCACAGAGATGCAGAGTTCCCTCTCACAGCTCAACTTAAATGAATCTCCCATCAAGTCTTTTGTTCCTGTTTCAGAAGCCACAGATTGCTTAGTGGACTTTAAAGACCAGTTTACTTCCCGGTCACGGACCAAGTCAGGCAGAGGAAGGAGAAGAAAATCTTGAATTTCTGGGACTAGAGGTTGACCAGAACCATTATTGTTGGGTTGGTTGTGTTCATTAATTATAGTGGTCTCTAGTTCGGTGTAAGAGTTTTGACCCTGTTGTTTTCACCACTAGCACTTACTCAGCATCCTGATTTTTATGTTCTATAAGATCTATTCAGACAGTTGTGAATAGTATTCTGTTTTACAAGTCTGTTTGAATTTTCATATAGTTAAAATTTAAATATATTTATTATGTTTGTATGAAATCTTATTTCAAAAATATGGAGACTTTTCTTTATATTTCTGTTGTGAGCATTGGGTTGGGGATATTTTAACTGAAGAGGTAGTTTTTCACTCATAAGTTAATATGTTTCTAAATGAATTTCATTGCTAATCTTTGACATACTATCCACACTTTTTTCAACTGCACTGCATAATTCTAAACATTGACTGCACTTGACATCATTTTGGATATGCCAAAGGTACTGAATGTCACTACTTACTGTATCTCTTTCATTCAGTAATCTAGAAGTTCATCTTGCTGTACTCACCCAGTTAAGAATTGTAAGCCAGGAAAATAGAAATGTGACCTGTCATTCTTCCCCTGGAACTTTGTTTGTTTTTGTTTTTTGAGACAGGGTTTCTCTGTGTAGCCCTGGCTGTCCTGGAACCAGCTCTGTAGTGGAAGTTGGCCTTGAACTCTCCAAGATCTGCTTGGGTGCTGAGATTAAAGGTGTGTGCCACCACTGCCTGGCTTCCTCTGGAATTTTTAAGTGAACACTGTTGTTTTAGTTCCTATGCAGGTTTTTTTCAAAGTAGATTTACCAGTGAGAGTAGCAGGCACAGTTATCTATTTAAGCCAAGCCAAATTTTCTTCTTTTGCTGCTACAGATCATGTGGCAGCAGCAAATTAACACTGTCTTTTATTTTAAAATGAAAATGAGATGAGTGCCACACTGGGGAATTCATAGATAGCTGTATTGGAAGACCCAATACAGACATTAAGGCACTATGTCGCACCCTTTGCACACAGACTCTTTGAGTTATCTTCAAGATGGTGCCAACACTGTGACCAGCATCACACATACATCTCTTAATTTTTGATCAATCACCACAGTCCAGCCAATATATGTACTGTCATTTGATCCTTGTAGAAACTTATTATAACCAACTCTGAGGTGAAGAAACAGATAAAGAGGAACAAGTAAAAGGATTGTATACCTGTGGTTGTGAGACCAATCATGGACTGTCTTCATTTCTAAAGAAAACCCTGTGTTTTTCCTTCCAAGCAAATATGTATGAGATATGTCCCATCAATATAACTCTCACTTATAGCTCTAATTAAGTGGTCATTTAGGAGGGAGACCTCTATAAATGGTATAGTTTGTATTTCTATATATGAGGTCAAGGGAGAGTGCTGCTTCTAGAAAGAGATTAGCTTGAAATTGAGCAGGTTCTAGAGAATGTGGGCCATTAGCAAAGGTTATAGATTAGCTAGACCAGGAATTTTCAGCCTAAATGGGACTCAAGGAAAGAGAAGACCCTTCAACCCCCAGAACTGCCTTCAGCAGGGGGCTGCTTGTTTGTCTCTGCTGTAGTCTGACAGTAGGTGCATTCATCAGAGTGAAGAGATAGTGACAGTTATGTCACATCAGCCCACGTCTGTACCCTGCTTCTCAAACAAGTTACTCAGCCTCTCTTGGACTTGGTTTACTTGTCTGTAAAATGAGAAAAAAATAAAGTGTTGTAAGTATTGACAGAATGTTTGTAAAGATGCTAAACACTGGTCTGGAGAGATGACTCAGAGGTTAAGAGCACTGACTGTTCTTCCAGAGGTCCTGAGTTCAATTCCCAGCAACCACATGGTGACTCACAATCGTTTATGATGACATCTGGTATCTTCTGTATACTGTATGCATAATAAATAAATAATTTTTTAAGAAAAAAGATTTTAAACACATTTGCTACAAATGTGTAGTGGTAGCAACTGTTACTAATGTTACTTCATTTTGTATGTCCTAAGTAGTATTGCAGTGAGAGGTAGAAGGACCAGAGAGGTAGCTGTAAGGAGACATTATCTGAGGAGTGAGCTCTCTGGGTAGTTCTTCTGAAAGATTGCCAGCTCATGGAGAATTTTAAAGCTCTATCAACCTAACAAACTAGTGATAGAAACTGGGTCAGAAGAGACTTCTGTCTAACAGCATCATAGTTGTATTTATTTTTTCCTTATCAGAGGCTGTGCCTGGCCCACCTTACTTGGGCACTTACCTTCTATAGACTCTAATGCTCACAGGGATTTATTGCAAATATTTTTAACTGTGTGAGAATGTGTCCGTTGGCTTCTGTTGGTATAAGCTGAAAGTGCCAAGAACCAATGTTCTGGTAGGATTGGACCACCATAGCACTCATCCTTAAATATGTGAACTGTCTTGGCTTCTTTTTCTTGCTAACTCACTTCCAAATTCCCTCATGACTAGGTATGAGGCCCTTGCTCTTGGGTTCATGTAAGTGCAGGGTTAACACTTCCATGAGCCTTAGAGTACTACTCTACATTGAGCATTATATCTAGCTCACTTCATCATCCTAATCTCAGCTCTATTTTGGAACCTTTTGGAATACAATATATGATTAGGTCTAGTTCTGGGGAACCCAACCTGGAAGTAGACATCTTGAGTTTACTTTAAAAGATAAAAATCGATCTTAGTGGTGCATGCCTTTAATCCCAGCATTGGGGAGGTAGGGGCAAGTAGATCTCATAAATTCAAGGCCAGTCTTATCTCCATAGTTGGAGGATATCCAGGGCTATATAGAGAAACCCTGTCTCAAAACAAAACAAAAACATTGGGTCATGAAGAAGTAGACCCAAGAAGCACTGACGGCACTTGTCATAAGCATGACTCATAGCTAGGCCTTTTGTATTCTGTTCCATATTTTACTTCAGTAAAAGAAAGTTGAGAGACTATAATCCCTGTCCAGAAAGGGTGCTGTGTTGTGGGTGATGGCTATTTGCCATTTTGCCTGCCCCAGCATCATCTTTTACCTCCCTACTTTTTACTGCCTGTTTGGCAGGTTGGTATCCCATAAATGTACAGCAGGGCTTATGTCTATCATGTTTGCAGGTCTAAAGAAAATCCTGTGGAGATACTACATGTTTTACACATGAAAAATTCAGAATTGGGACCAGCAAGACAATTCAGCAGGTAAAATGCTTGCTGCCTAAGCCTAATGATCTGGGTTCAATCCATAAAGCCCTCTGACCTCCACATGTATGTTCACTGTGGCATGTACTTCTCCCTACACACGCAAATCATATACACAATAATAAAAAAAACAACAAATGCACCCAAACCTTAGACTCAGAAAAATAAAAATTTTCATGAATCAGTTGGGAAAATAGGTTGAGTTTGAACCTGCGTCTGCTTTATACCAAAGTTCATGCTGTTCTGTATTGTCTCTGATGTCACATGAGTCACAAAACTGATTACTCTGGAAATTTGAGCTTGGGATGAGCTTCTTGCCTGTGAGTCAAGGCAGCCTTACCTTAGGTTGATTTCAGCCCATGTGAACTGGGGAGAGGAAAGGGTGAATAATAAATGAATGGAAAGGTGGTGGTTATCAGTGGGAAGCAGGAACAGAGTGCTGACAGCCTGCGCCAGAAGGGGAAACAAGTTACTTGTTGCTGTTTCAAAAGCCCTGGACTGTTGTGACAGGGCTCTTCAGTTTAGCAAAGGGTAACTGGTACTCCGTATCAGATCTAGAACCTGGTCCCAAGCTGGGGTCAGAGCTGGACTTAACTTATTGGGGGGGGGGGTGTCCCACTGCTGTTGCTAACTAAGGGGAAATAGATGGAAAGGCTAGACCAGCAGTATCAGTAGGTCATTGTAGACAAATGAACACGAACAGAGGCACAACAGAAGCAGTGCAGTACCTGTGAGAGAGCTGAGAGGCATATCCAAAGGGTATGGAAGATGATGGACTAGGGGCCTGCCCAGCTGGCTATGGGCACTGTAGGCTGAGAAGAGCAAGCTCAAAGCAGGAAGGGCCTGGCCTTCCAGCCCAGCAGTGATTGTAGTTTTTCTGTTTGGCTTTCCTTATTCTACAATTGCTTCAGATGCTGAAGACTATACTGGTCAGGACTTGACTTCCCCTTGTTGATCAACGGTTATCTGGTGACTGCTTGAGTATTGCTGGCAAATGTTGTGCCTCTGCTACAGACGGGACTGGCCCAAATGTTCACAGACCTCAGAACCTTCGGACTTCTCCTCCACTGGCCTTGACTTAGGTCTATGACACACGCCATGACTAGGGCCCGCTTCCTGGTGAAATAAAAACAGAACTTTCAGAATTACAGAAGAGTCATGAAAATAACCTCCAGGAGCATATCCTCATGTTACCTCAAGAAACTCAGATTCAGTTCCATATTCTCCTTCAACTAAACAAAGTTAAGGGACTGGAGCCTCAGACTCAGGGAGGTGCTGTGTTGTAGATGATGGTCAGTTTGCTTCCCCCAACATCATTCTTAACTTTCTTTCATAGCCTGTATGTCTGGTTGGTATTCAGTAAACTATAGGTAGAGCTGTGCCTGCAATGTTTATAAGTCTGATCATAACAAAACTGCTATAGGGGACACCTCTGCTTGTCTATGACCTGTGGAGGCCTTCGCTAACTGGATAATAGTATGACTTATGACTGCTAATACAGTAGCCTTAAGTTTTATTGTGCCCATCAGTTTGCCTGAGTTGTGACAGGCACTTAGAAGCTGCTTTTGTTAGGCATGTCTGATTCCCGTTTTCTCCACATAGGCGTGCTAATTATGCAAGGAGTATAAGGTCTGTTGGTTAGAGACCTTCCTAATGCTACAACCTTTAAATACAGTTCCTCATGTTGTGACCCCCCCCAAAACAAAATTACCTTTGTTGCTACTTTGTAAGTAATTTTTTGACTGTTACGACTTGTAATGTGTTTTCTGATGGTTTTATGCAACCCTTATGAAAGATTGTTCAACCTGGAAAGGAGTCATAACCCGAAGGTTGAGAGTTACTGCCCTAACCTATCTCTTCCTTCAAGGCTGAAGGCACAAAGTTAAGTCGTCCTAAACCTTCACAGCAAAGTCAGGATAGCACCTCCCTCTCAAATAATAATGACAACTATGATATAGAAGCTACACCTTAAGACAGACCTTCTAGTAGAATTCAGACTGGCCTCCTTGGATGGCAGAAGAGCTTTTTAAACTACCTTGCAGGATCAGAGCTGAGAGTGATGTGTGGAGCCACACCTTGATCAAGATGGGCTAACTATGCATAGGCCTTTTGACTGTCCCAATCTTTACTGTTTGAAGAGAAAGCTCTTCTAAGTACCCTGAAGAGCATCCTGGAGGTCACTGGGCCTCTTCATCTATTCCTCTTGCAAATGCACAGTACTTTTCATTATTTCTTTACGGCATATTGGGGGTGGACACACACACAGTTACACAGTGAGGATTTTTGCAGTGTGCCTAGTTTCTTACATTGGTGCTCCAAGAGGACATTTCAGGAAAATCGTTAATGGAATACGAGCATACTGAAGCTTAAGAACTCTTACCTTCCAGAAGGAAAGACCTGCAGGCAAACTACTCACCCCACCTTCCTACAGACTAAAGGCTAGACTCCTTGGTCTGGCTGTCACTTCTTTTGCCAGGTATCCTACCTCTGGGCATCTTCATGAGGCCCTAGGAGCTGTGCCCAATTCAATGAAGACACCTGTCTGTATGACCTTTGGCTGCATGCGTGCCCTCTGTGAAGGGACTTCTTCAACTCGTCCCTCTTGCAGAGTCACGATGGCCCTTCCTCTTAGGTTCCCATGTTGTTTCTTACACAGTTCTATTTGCTTCCTTTTACAAAGTGGCCTATTGCAACCACATATTTCCAGACTGCTCTCTGCCTCTTTCCAAGGAACTTACCACTTCAAAACTTAAGTGTTTATAGAACAAACTGGGCTTCTAGCATTGTAGAGAGAATATTTTAGAATCCTTGGCACAATTGGGACCCTCACTTTCTGTCATCATCTTGCTTGTTCGTACCATGGCCCTGCCCACCCTGGGCTCCTCTTAGGGCAGACTGTGAGGAAGTGCACTTTCCTGAATTAGCATTTGTCTGTTAAGTGGTGGCTGAAGAAGAAGGTGGAGCTTAGAGAGTTTATGACAAGTCATCTCCAGGTTTCACTTTTGAGGTCAGTCTAAGTTTTACTGTGGTCCTCATTTGGGGGAAGAGCTGAGACGCAGGAAGACAATCAACTTGTGCATCTCCCAGGTAAGCATTTCCTTTGATTTAGACATGCCTCATCCCAAGCCCTCTTCTTTGCCATATCCTATAGCTAATGGAGGCTAACAAGACTATGCCATTAGTCCTTAATGGTGATGTCAGTACCCAGCTCTGGAGGGGGCTCTAAGATGTCATATACAGGGAGCACCCACTTCATGTCACTGATTTAGTTCAAATACAGGAAGACTTTAGGGTTGTTTCTGGGGAATGGAGGAATGAAGACATATCTCTCACTCTAGGAAGAGATAGGCCTAAACACTCTGACCTAGAGTTTAAATACTGGGGTTCCTTGGAAGGAGCTTCATAGTCTGCCATGGGCTGAGCAGATGTTGAATGTGTGAGTGGATGAGTAAGAGAATGATTATGCTAGCTGGGCCTTGAACAAAGGTAATTGTTTCAGTTGCCTCATTTTATCCTTTAACAGACCATTTGAATGTGTGCCCTCTTCTGACATATTTGGAAACTAAGGATTGGTATATGTAATTTAGGGGGGATTTATCAGAAACAAATTTTTGGCTTACCAAATTACTGCTACCTTTTGAGACAGGGTCTTACTGTGTGGCTAAGGTTGCCCTCAAACTCATGATACTCCTGCCTCAGCCAAACAAGTGCTGGGTTTACAGGCATGAGCCCCAGGCCTAAATTTGTGTGACCTTGTCCTGGCATCAAAGATGCAGAGGTGACCCAGACATCACAAGGATATGAGGCTAGCCCTCCACACTGGGGAAATGAGTGAAGACTAAAAAGCAGAAGACTGGGAGTCTGGAGTGAGGAGTAGACAGAAAGGGTGAATATATATGAGGGTTCTGAAGTCCTGTCTGCAGGGGGAGCCATGATAGTGTGAGCAGGGTAAGATTCAATCTGAGGAAGCTGAGATATCACTCAGATTATTGGAATAGTCAGTGGTTGTGGGGACAGGAAAGAAAGTTCTTTCTCAGAGCCCAATAGGTCATAAGTGACAGCTTCCTTCCAAGCAAACCTCCTGATGCTTCTAGTCAAGATAGAGGGCAGATCTGTGATAGAATAGTGAGGAGATGAATCTGCCTCTACTAAGTTCATGGCACCTCTCCACTAGGAGAAAATGCAGTGGTTGAGATAGGATGGATGCTCTTGGTTTTGTTTTTCAATAAAGGTAGAGTTCGCAGTGGACTGTGGTGCCATTCTGAGCTGCCTACTGGATTGTCCTTCACATCTGATGTCATCAGAACTACTGTGGCTTCCCCTGGACTAGCTGAAGTGGTAGTAATGGTAGTGGCAGTAGCTAAGCTGACTATGTGACATTTCTACAGACTCTTACATTGTGACAAGGTTCACTAACTCCTGCCGTTCCTTAGAGTTTCTTCATGTGTTTGAGAGAGAACTGAGGGTAATTGAGTTTCAGTTCAGATTCTGCTAATTAGATGTAAACCTGCACTCTAAACAAGATCTTTTTGTTCACTTTTGTTCCATGTAGCCTTCTGGCATATTGAGCCTCTTTTCACACATGAAGGAATGGTGTGGTGATATATAGTATATCAGAGGACAGAGCCACACACAAGCAAGCGCACAGCCTTGAAGGTCGGGAGTGATGACTCAAGCCTTTAATCTCATCACTGGGGAGGCAGATCTCTGTGAATTCAAGGCTGAACAGAGCCAGGTGGTGGCGGCACTCACCTTTAATCCTAGCACTAGGAGAGTTGAGCTAGGAATTGAAATAGTGGGATGGGGAAAGAGATATAAGGCAGGAGAAGACAGTTTTCCCTATTGCCTGCATGCCCAGTCAGTCTGAGGACTCATGGAGATAGGACTTACCTCATCTGGCCTGAGGAGTTGGCTGGGTGAGAGTGGCTGTGGTTTATTTCCTATCTCTATGATAGTTCAGCTTTATTATAATACCAAATAAAACTAGTGCAATAAAATGGAGCCTCAAGTTCTGGAGGTTTGGTGCATCCATCTTGTGGAGAACTGGAGTCCTGACTCCAAGCACAGGCTCTTCAGTTTGTGTCACTATCCTGTCCAAAATCCACCCATGAGTTGAGGTTTTTGTTGCACACTAATTTCACAAAGCATCTCTTAGGCTTTGTGCTGTTTGGTAACACAACAGCCCTGTGAGGGTGGACACTCTTCTCCTGCATTACAGCTGCTAAATCTGAAACCCCAAGTCATCATGACTTGTCCAAGCTCATGCCGTTAATACATCCCTTTTCTGAAGCACAGACTAAATTTCTAAGGCATAGACTCCTTTGAACACCTCTCAGCCTCATGTCTTTCTTCCTCAGGATAAAACTTAAGTGTGCAAACGTGTCCTAAAAGCCAGCCTGCTTGGTTTTTGGTTTCTTCTTCATTTACAATTTGTCACCTCTAGCAGGTCCCTGACCTCCCAGCCACAGCAGCTCCATGTATTTCCTCTGTCATTGCTTGTACCAGTTACACTGTGGTGTTTGGTAAGGCTGTGAAATCCCTTAGCATCGTTCATGGTGGGCCTTAGGAACCAGAGGAGCTACCTGAATCAGCATTTGAACTTGGAATCAGTGTTCTCATACTCTCTACATACATGCTTCTGGAAAATAATTGCCTCCTGGTGGATTGCTAAGAGATCCTACTGTCAGAAGTTTTTAATTCTGCTCACAGCTCCCCTCTGGGTCCCTTTGGGAGAAGAGAAGTCGTGGGTCCAGGTTTTTGCCTCTTGGAGCCTTTAGAGTAAATGTTCTTGAATGCAGCTGTCCCCTTTTTCCCTGTAGGCAGTCAATATTCATTGTGGAAGCATGGACACTGTCGAGCCAGTTGGTTTGCAGCGTGGAGAAAGAGCCTCAAGCTGCCCACAGAAGGGCATGCCAAGGCCCTCTGATAGCTTAGAACGGGTAAGCCTAGCACTGGGTTCCAATTCTGGGCTTATTAAAGTCTATCAAGGATATGATGACTAAAGGTATAGCTTTCTGGGCTCACACACTTGTGGCCTCTCAGCTCATTTCCGATTTCTTTGAAACTCCAAATAACCAACCAAAGGTGTAGATTGGTTTTGGGGGCACTTAGAGATGAAAAGTGACTGGTTTAAGATGTAAGAGTTTGTACTGAGGATTGTCAACTTTAATGGGCCACTTTGCCAGCTTGCCACATAGATACTGTGCCTGCCCTACAAGGGCTCACACATCCAGAGTGAGCCTTCCCCATTTTCTTTAAAAAGAAAGTAAAATAAAGTGTCCTCTTATAAAACACTTATACTTTTACTATCAATTACACTTCTACAGACTTACCCACCACAAAAAGGAAAGAAGAAAAAAACCTATAGAATTGAAACTTTCAAAAATTAGCTTTATAACCCTTCATGATTCATGTATCCTTTTGGCTGCATTCCATTCTTTCTAATGTCACCATTTCTTAGCTCTCTTTGTAAATGTTATACTATAGTCATACTTATATCTGCACACACACACACACACACACACACACACACACACACACACACACACACGGCCAGGAGCTGAGTCCTTGAGTCCCCTTCTTCATTCTCTCTCTAGAATAGTTTTCTCACATGGTCACATGGTCACATGGTCACATGGCTCCAGAGGTGACTAAGTGCTGAATTGGTTTCCTTAGAAGTCAGTCTCTCTCTCTGCCTCCCCACCCTCTCTCTCTGCCTCCCTCTCTCTCTCTCTCTCCCTCCCTCTCTCCCTCTCTCTGCCTCTCCTCTGTCTTTCTTCTCTCCTCTCCTCTTGGTTTGGTTTTGGTGGTATGAGGGTTGAATCCAGGGCTGTGTTCCAGTCGAGTGCTTTGCAGCCACATCCCCAGCCTTTGCCTTCATCTTGACTAAGATTCCGAAGTCTTCACCTACCACACCCTAAAGCAGAAAATGCTTATGTAAACCATTTCATAACTCTTGGTCTCCATTTCCTCATCAGGAAAGCAGAGGAAAATAACTTGAATTATTTGAATGTTCTTTTCAAATTAGAAAAAAAAAAAAGTCTTGTGGAGATAAAGAAACTACATAGAGGCCATGTGCATGAAAGTGATCTTGGATCACTCCCCATGTGTAGTTCCTGTAGTTTTCTGTCTTGTTCTGACAACTGTGGCGGTATTACTTGCACTAAATTTCACACATGCACACACACCTTCTCCTTTGTGCAACCTGTGCCTCAGACCTGTTGTAAGCGTTTCCTCTGTGTTTGACCCATAACTGGGCCCCAGGGATAAGCAATCCTGCCTTGCCAGGGCCTGTCCCCAGGTCATCATCATGTCCCTTCTTCCCTCCTGCCCTTCTTTCTGAGACCTCTGCACAGATCCCACATCTGCTCTTTTGACTTTGTTGTCTGTACCTGCAGCTTAACAAATTCCCTGTGGCTTTGCAGGGCTTCATGGGGATCCCAAAAGCTCTGTGGCCAGAGACCCCACTCAGCACCCTTGACCTCACTCCTGACTTCCTTTGCATAGCTGTGGGTTCAGGGGGGTAATCACGTTTTCAGCTTCACCTTCTAGTCCCTCGCTAGACCTTTGAAGAAGTCCCTTTTTGTTCTCTGAGGGTGCAAAGTGAGGCCCTCTAGGACAATGGCATCCCATGTACTGAAGAAAGAACCCTTTACAGAGCATTATGTGACACACTGTCTTGGCACTGATTTTAGTCCTCACAGCATCCTTGCTGCCTATGCACTATTACTGTTCCCACTTGATAGAGGAGGTCACTTGTTCAAACGTGATGGATGTGATGGAGCCACACTGACCGACCGGTACAGCAAGCTGGTTAAAGCAGTCAGTGTGGAGGACATAGATGGGACTTACACACTCTCCAGAGCCCTTCTCACTCTCCCGAATGAGGTCTCCCCCTTCAGCCTCAGTGGGGGAAGAAAGGAGAGGTTCTGGTGGCTTCTGGATAGTGAACACCCTACTGGAGTCTACTAGCGAAGTCCTTCTGTTGTGTGTATGGGGGGGGGGTGAGGGGGGGTTGGTTACCTTCTAGTCTTGAACGTCTCACTCACTGTGCCATGGGGAAATGGAGGTAGACAGCAATGAATCTGCCCAAGCCAGTGACTTCCCCATGTCCCCACTGCTATCCTAGCAATGCTTGAACACTTCCCGTCTGAACAATGCCTTTCTACTTTTATGTACATCCACTTTTTAAAAAAAAAAAAAAATAGGATCTTACTGTGTAGCCTGGGCTGGCCTGGAACTTACTATGTTGGTCAAGCTATATTCCTTTTAATGCTTAGGCTACTCCAACTATTCAGTTAACAAACCTGAGTTTTGTTCAGAGATGTTTGTCATGGTCCTTACCTCTCGAGCAGGATGTGGTCCCCAGCACTGGGTGACCTCAGCACTGAGTAGTGACTTCTGAGTAGTACATTCTCAGTTTTTAAGGAGGTGCCTTAGGCACAGATTGCCGTGAGTTTCCTAGGATCACAGAGCCAGAGAGGGGAAGAGTAAGGACTGAGGTTTTCTCTTGCCTTTTTTTTGTCTGGGTTTTCATCATGTTTAATTTTTTCAGGGGAAGTACTAGGTTTTTACCAAGCCTCCCATTGATATGGAACATCTTTGTAGTCAGATCAGCCTGGATTCACAGCCCACCTTTCCTTTTCTGAGCTCCTTGGGCTGGGCAGAGGGCCTGTTCTCTCCAAGCCTCAGCATCCTCATTCATAACACAGAAACAGCCACGCCTCGTGTGCTCAGTGTCTGGGAGCAGCTGTTCCAGCATAAGCATATAATGGAGTGAATGTCTCAGACTGCAGTTAGGATGATTTGCCTCCTAGGGAGCCCCCCGACTCTTCATAAAGGGTGGCAGTGAGTTCTTCTCCCTCACTTCCTCATCTCTGCTCTCTTTAGAGTGGGGGTTCTCATCTTCCTTAGGATTTTAACCCTTTAATACTGTCCAACCACAAAATTATCTTCATTGATACTTTATAACTGTAATTTTGCTACTGTTATGACCCATAATATAAACTGTGTTTTCTTTTTTTTCCGTTTGTAATTATATTTATGTACAGAAAACTTAGCAGTGTACATTTATTTAACCCAGCTTAGTGGCGAGTTCTTTGGCCTTTGCCTTTCCCAGCTTGGCAATTCGAGCCACAGACTTAGGACCCAGGACATTGCCTCCCCAGTGGCGTCGGATCTCATCGTATCTGTCGTTGTAGTTGGTCCTAATAGCTTCCACCAGCTTAGCCAGAGCACCTTTGTCTTCCAAGTTAACCTGCGTGAAGGCAACAGTGGTGCATGTCTTCCTGTGGACCAGCTGCCCCAGCCTGGCCTTTCCCTTAATGATGCAGTAGGGGACCCCCATCTTTCGACACAGGGCAGGCAGGAAAACCACCAGCTCAATGGGATCTACATCGTGGGCAATCACCACCAGCTGAGCCTTCTTGTTCTCCACCAAGGTGGTGACTGCATTGACACCGGCTCGAAGGACAGGTGGTCTTTTAGTTGGGACGTCCCCCTTGCCAGCAGCTTTCTTCTCAGCACGGGCCAGCAACCTTTGCTTCTTCTCCTGCTTCATCTCTGGCCTGTACTTGTGGGCAAGCTTAAGCAGCTGAGTAGCTGTTTGCCGGTCCAGGGCCTGGGTGAACTGGTTAATGGCAGGAGGTACTTTGAGCCGCTTATAGAGGATGGCTCTTTGCCGCTGCAGCCTAATGTAGCGAGGCCATTTGACGAAGCGTGTGAGATCTCTTTTGGGCTGGATGTCCTGCCCAGTGCCGAAGTTCTTAGGCCTTTTCTCAAACAAAGGATTCACCACCTTTTTGGTCTCCTGTTTCTTCACCACAGCGGGGGCTGGGACCACCTTCTTCCCCTTGGCCTTCTTTCCCTTAGGCATCTTGCTTGGCTGGAGGAGAGAGCTAAACTGTGTTTTCTAATGGTCTTAGGCAACCCCTGTGGAAAGGTTGTTCAACCCACCAAGGGGTCATGACCCACAGGTTGAAAAACACTGGACTTGTTCTCCAGGTACCTAAGTTGCTTCTCAGATTTGTGTCCAGTTTGGGGAATGGATCTTCAGAATAAAATTCCTGTGCCACAAGAGATGGGGCCTTGGGAGAAAAAAAAAAATCTGTTAAAGGTGGAGCTGCCAAGCTGTGGTTCTCCAACAAACATGGCTTCCTTGGTGCTTGAACAAAAGGGCCGTCCAAGGGAAGTTTCTTCGCAGAGCTGAGGTCTGTGTCTCCCTATTTCTTGAGCTTCTAGTAGAGTGAGAACCTAGGATGTCACATCCTTTACCTTCTCTTATTTTCTCAACCTTCCCATCAAGCTCTGATCCACTCCCAGGTCCATGTCCCCCACTCATCCCCTTGCTCTGGAAAAAATCTTTTTCTTCTCTTCCCCTAGGATGTCAGATGGCTGACTCTCTTCCTTCAGTTAGGTCACCTCTTGTAAAGCCTCCTTCACTCCTATTTAAAGACGTGACTTCTCCCTAGTCACACATTTCTGATCCTGCCTCTCCATTTTCCAGTAACTACCATCAGTACCAGAACCATATTGTACGCTGACTCTGTCTTCCACAAGGGTATCAGCAGAGCTCGGCGGGGCAGGACTTATTTAACTGTATGGTGGGTGGTGTTTGGAATGGCCCTAGGTGTTGGGGAGGGACAGGGCTTAGTTGATAAGTTGGGAAGAATGGCCAACTGAAGGAAGAGCCATCCTCTTCTCTGTCGTCTGTGCATGCTTCTGTGGTGGGCTTGCTCAGACTCTGGAGTCTGTGAGAGGGTTGTTCACTCACTTCATTGGTGGCTTACAGAGAGTCAGCTACAGCGTGCTTGTTCTGGAGAACAAGAAAGCAACTATAGCAGCAGGGGACTTATATTTCAAAAGATGGTCAGGGTAGAGGATGTGGGAGCTGAGAGGAAGTCACCAGGACATGGAACACAAAGAGGGAGGTGGCTTCTCTTCCTTGGAACCTTTGGAAGATTCAGGAGCTTGGGGTAGGTTTTGAACAGCAATAGGTCCAAAGGTATTAGAAGACCAGTGAGGCTCGGGGAGAATAGAGCAGGATGCTAGCCAGCCCCTGAAAAGCAAAAGGCCTAAGAAAGCGGGCTGAGTTGGGCAGGACAGTTTTCCGTCTCAGCTGAAGTTGGAGAATGGCTCCGTCCCACATGTTGGCTTGCTTCTTCCTAGGTACAGGAATGCTTGCAACAATTCAAAGTGACAAGGACACGGCTGCAAAAGATCAGAGCCAGTCTTCTGTGCTCCATGGAGCAGGCATTGAAGGGACAGGACAGTCCTGCCCCTTCTGTCCGGATGTTGCCCACATATGTGGGGTCCACACCACATGGCACTGGTGGGTAGCACAGACTAGGATGGGTGGCCGGACATGAAGGATGTGTTCTGATCCGGGGGAGGCAGGAGCGCCTTCTCTCTGTCCACCATCTCTCAGACCCGACTTGGAAGTTTTCCTGGGAGGCAGGCAGCTTTGATATTACCAGCTACATGTCTCTCTATGGCCTGTTTGTCCTCTAGAGCAGGGAGACTTCCTGGTGTTGGAGATGGGTGCTACAGGAGCCTCACTACGTGTGCTGTGGGTGACCCTGACAGGCACCAAAGAACATAATGTGGCACCCAAGAGCCAAGAGTTTGTGATCCCTCAGGAGGTAATTCTAGGTGCTGGCCAGCAGGTGAGTAATCACTGTGCATCCTCTGGGGCTTGAGACGGCTGGGCCGGTCGGTGGCAGGGGCTCAGGTGAGCAGAGCTCGTCTTGTTCCCACAGCTCTTTGACTTTGCTGCTCGATGCCTGTCTGAATTCCTGGATGCACACCCCGTGGAGAATCAGGATCTGAAGCTTGGGTTCAATTTCTCTTTTCCTTGTCACCAGACAGGCTTGGACAGGGTGAGCTGGGGCCAGTGAGTGGAAAAAGACTGCAGCTCTTGTGAAGGCTACAAGGGAAAACAGTAACCATGCTCTTCTGCCCTCAGAGCACCCTCATTTCCTGGACAAAAGGCTTTAGGTGCAGTGGTGTGGAAGGCCAGGATGTGGTCCAGCTGCTAAGAGATGCCATTCAGAGACAGGGGGTGAGTGAAGGTCAGGGTGATGGGGGGCTGCCGTTGCTGGCCTGGGCTTGGCATCTGTAGGTTATGCCTGTGTTTCTGGAAGACCCTGCTTTCCTTTCCCATGCATGATCCTTTATCGAGTTTGACCCTGGGGTTAATGTTGCTCCCTTAGCAAACAATGAAACAGAGATGAAGAAAGACTCAAACAAAATGGTCAGGCCCTGGGGGGAGGGGTCTAGGAGAGGAGCAGAACAGGAAAAAGACCTATGCCCCGGCCCCCAAGATGCTCACATTCAAGAAGGGGAAGTATTCTAATGAAAGAGTGCCCTGTGTTCACATAACTCCAGTAGCAGCAGAGGGCGCAGGGAAGGAACAGCTTGTCTTGTGCTTGAGCCGAGGCTGGGGAAGAAGATCAAATGTAAGAGAAGCACACTTGTCCAAATCTGTGTTCTAGAGGGGCAGGTTCTTTCAGAATAACCCTAAGGTACCGATTAGAAGTCAGGTTAAACGGTATAGTTTGGGGCGCCAGGCCAGGTGTGGGTGACACATGCATGGGTCAGTCTCGAGGAGACTCAGCTATGGGACCATCTTTTTGGTCCTAGGGGAGGAGCGTCTGTTATCCCGAGAGCCTGAGTTGGGAGGGAAGAACTGAAGGAGCATCTAGAACATGGGGCCCAGGGTACATGTGTGGGGCATGCAGACATTTCGTGGACTCTGGGTGTCTTCTCTAAAGCCTTGGCCCTCTGGCCACCCAGGCTGGTGCTGACTCCCTGTTCTCTCCATTGCCCAGACCTACAGTATTGATGTGGTAGCCATGGTGAATGACACAGTAGGCACCATGATGGGCTGTGAGCTGGGCACCAGGCCATGTGAAGTTGGGCTTATTGTAGGTGAGCCATGGGCTATTTGTGATGAAGGGTGGTAGCTGCTTGATGGGCAGGCTCTGATGGGGTCTTCCCTGCCAGACACTGGTACCAATGCGTGTTATATGGAGGAGGCACGGCATGTGAAAGCTCTAGATGAGGACCGAGGTCGCAGCTGTGTCAGCATCGAGTGGGGCTCCTTCTATGATGAGGAGGCCCTTGGGCCAGTACTGACCACCTTCGACCGTGCCCTGGACCATGAATCCCTAGTTCCTGGTGCTCAGAGGTGGTGGCCTGGTGGTTTCCCTGACTCTGCTCTAGGACATGTCATCACTTCTCTAACCTACCTCTTTTACTGTGGGCTCTCAACCTCTTCCCATTCTTCTGAGGGTATGCAGTTGCCCTTGGGGGTCCCGGATCAGATACAAGGAAGAAAAGGCTCAGAGTGCTAGAACCCAGCTTTCAATCCTTGCTCCTTCTAGCCAACCCTGGCAGGTTAGGGGTTGGGAACAGTTGAGTGAGAGATCTCCTGCTTTCCTGGGTCCTGCTGCCTTTCTAGGAGGTCTCCAGATATAACCCACAGGGTTAGAAAGGGTAAACCCAACTTGTCCTCTGTGTGGCCATTTGTTTCTGGAACCTTGAAAAATAATGATTTCTCTTTGAGGGCTTATGTGGGCTGAAGGTGTTCAAAGGGCTTGGACCAGTTACCCTTTCCATCATAGGTTCGAGAAGATGATTGGGGGCTTGTACTTGGGTGAACTGGTGCGGCTGGTGCTGGTCCACTTGGCCCAGCATGGGGTCCTCTTTAGTGGCTGCACCACTCCCTCCTTGCTGAGACAAGGCAGCATCCTTCTGGAACATGTGGCCCAAATGGAGGAGTAAGTAAGGGAGGCAGGCCGCTTAGATAAGGGACGGGGAGTCTGCTTGGAAGAGGGTAGGGTACACCCTCCCCACGGTAGCTGAGATGGCCACCCCTAGGTTTCCTACGCCCATACCAGCACCCCATGTGTGTTTCCCTCCTCCCTGCAGCCCCGCCACTGGGACAGCCCATGTCCACGCAGTCCTGCAGGGCTTGGGTCTGAATCCGCAGTCCTCAGATGCTGAACTTGTGCAGCATGTGTGTGCGGCTGTGTGCACAAGGGCTGCCCAGCTCTGTGCTGCTGCTCTGGCTGCAGTCCTATCCCGACTCCAGCACAGCAGGGAGCAGCAGACACTGCATGTGGCTGTGGCCACTGGAGGGCGAGTGTTTGAACATCACCCCAGGTATTGTGAGAACAGGATGTGAATGTGTGGTTTTTATGCTATACACCCAGAGGGCATTCTGGTATCATGTGTGTAAGCTGGTGGATGGGAATGGCTGAGTGAGAGTTGGACCACGCTGTGGGAGGCCAGGAGGCATGTAGAGAGAGAAAAATACTACTTTCTGTGTGTGCCAGGGGCACTGAGGGCAATGGATGTGTGATTGGTGCCAAGGAACAGGTTTAGAACTAATTTATTAAAAATGGTGAGATCCAGGGCTCCAGCAGGCCAAGCTGAATGCACCTGATGTGTTTATGTAGGTTCCACTACACTCTAAAGGAGATGATAATGCTCTTGGTCCCAGAATGTGATGTCTCCTTCATCCCTTCTGTGGATGGTGGTGGCCGGGGTGTGGCAATGGTGACAGCTGTGGCTGCCCGCCTGGCTGCCCACAGGCGCATCCTGGAGGAGACTCTGGCCCCATTTCAGCTGAATTTGGAGCAGCTGACAGTGGTGCAGGCGCAGATGCGGGAAGCCATGATAAAGGGGCTGCGAGGAGAGGCCTCGTCCCTCCGCATGCTGCCCACTTACGTACGAGCCACACCCGATGGCACTGGTGAGCACCTTGGCTGAGTATGGACCTGGGATGTGGGTTCCTGGGAGTCACAGTGTGTGTTAGGGCTGGAGCAAACATTTCTCTCCTAGACTGAGGGTTTTTGTCCCACAGAGCGAGGTGATTTCCTGGCCTTGGACCTAGGGGGCACCAACTTCCGGGTCCTATTGGTATGTGTGGCTGAGGGCAGTGTGCAGATCACCAACCAGGTCTACTCTATCCCTGAGTGGGTAGCCCAAGGCTCTGGACAGCAGGTACTTACAGTTCGGGTCCTGATGTCAGAGGTGGAGAATGTGGGAGAGAGCCCACCCCTTGACGTGCCCTATCCTGCAGCTCTTTGATCATATTGTGGATTGCATCGTGGACTTCCAGCAGAGGCATGGCCTGAGTGGACAGAGCCTACCCCTGGGATTCACCTTCTCTTTCCCATGCAAGCAGCTTGGTCTGGACCAGGTAAGGAAGTTAAATTCAAGAAGTGATTCCCACGGGCCTCTGGTCCCCATTTCTGTAAAGAGCGGGCAGGAGGGCAAGGAAACCTGAGTGAGGGGAGCAGCATTGCGGAGCTGGGACTTTATGCAATCCTGGCTTCCTCCAGAGATGGTGTGCCATGGTCAGGGTAGGAGGCGTTTCAGAACAGAAGATACACTGTATAGTTCAGCCTTGCTTCTGGTGTCAACCATGTCTACAGAAGGGACTTAAGGTCACATTTCTTTGCTTGTTTTTTTTCTCAGCTTGGCACAGTGCTGTGTGCTTGATTTAGGGGACAGAGTGACAGTTACAGGTCAAACACACTCAAGACACATCATGTAGACTTCTCAATGCTTGCCTCCGAAGTCGGGGCAACGGGCTTGGCTGGGAGGGCCGAACTCCCAGGAAACTCAGCACCTCCAGTTTCTGTTTGGAAGCTTTTAATGCTGAGGCACCTGCTGTCCCTGAAGGCCTCTGCTTATATCCTTAGCTGTCTTATGGCCCCCACGATCTCTACCCACCAGCCTGCATGCATTGCTTTCACTCTGTGCCTCTGTTCTGACTAATATGGAGCACACCTGTTTCTCTGCTGTCTTTTACACTACGGTCTGAATGGTGCAGCTGCCCAGTATCTCACCTCTAGTCTGGCTTCAGGCCAAGCATGCTCACTTCCTTTAGCTGTTCTCCACAAGGTATGGGAAATACATCTTAGTGTACATATACGGGCATGCAAAAACATGTGGCCTAATTTATTTTTTTGTAACTGAAAGAATATAGCTTGTGTGCTGAGCCCATGTTCTTGCTGGGGATATGGTTCAATAGTTGGAGACTTGTATGTGGGAGGTCCTGCACAGTGCCATTTTCCTTTGATAGCTGTGGTTAACTCCTACCTCCCTACCCTTTCCCTCAGAAATACACAGAGAAACAGTACAGCCCTTTCTGGGGTACACTTCTGCCTCTTATTACTAAGTCCTGTTGCTCATAAGAAGGGTGTATCTGTCTCACTCCCCACCCCCCTCAGGTGGCTGGCTTTTCTTTTAAAAAAAAAAAAAAAAAAAAAAAAAGATTTATTTATTGTGTACAGTGTCCCTGCAGGCCAGAAGAGGGTACCACATCTCATTACAGGTGGTTTTGAGCCACCCTGTGGTTGCTGGGAATCGAACTCAGGACTTCTGGAAAAGCAGTTAGTGCTCTTAACTGCTGAGCCATCTCTCCAGCCCAGTGGCTGGCTTTCCTTCTCACCTTTTACCTCTATGTGGGAATCTTGCACTGACATGGCTGTGCCTAACTATTCTGAGTCCTTCCTTGGAAGTGACTATTGGAATTTTCCCTTGAAAGGGTGGGGTTTTCTGACATTGGAGCCTCCAGAGTTTCTCCACCCCCCTCTTCCCTGCATGCAGCAATCACTCTGCCTGCTCTGTTCATTCCTAGCCCAGTTCCAAAGGGCCATTCCTTCTGGGTAAGCATCATAAAACAGCCAGACCTCCGACTACCTGAGCACTCTGGAACTAATAATGGGAGACATAGGTCGAATCGTTATTAATAGGTTTCTCCACACTGAGAGTTTCCTAGGGAGTTGAGGGGTGAGAGAGCATGGCCTTCAGCCATAGGGCAGAGTGGGCAAGGGATCCTGCATGGGGAGGGCAGAGACTGTGTACTTCTGGTGGGATATGGGGTTTGTGAGGCAGGGTAACATCTGTGTCTCCTTGATCCCATCTCAGGGCATCCTCCTGAACTGGACTAAGGGGTTCAATGCATCTGGCTGTGAGGGCCAAGACGTGGTACATCTATTACGGGAAGCCATTAGGCGCAGACAGGTAGGAGCCTACCTCCAGGGGTGCTTTTGGGGCTGTGACAGGTCTGGAGGGGAGCAAAGTATCATTTGCTTCCTTGAGGGGAGCAAAGGGGCCCTCTACAATAGAGACCTCTGAGTCCAGTGCTGGTTGCTATGGCAACTATGTTGCCCAGCAACTAGCAGCATCCTTTTGTATGCAGGCAATGGAGCTGAATGTGGTTGCCATTGTCAATGACACGGTGGGGACCATGATGTCCTGTGGTTATGATGATCTCCGTTGTGAGATGGGCCTCATTGTTGGTAAGGAGGGTCTTGCCTTTCTGCTCCTAAGGTCTGGTAATTCATTGCATTCTGTTGAATTCTTAGGTTGAACGTTTCTCTGACCTTGGAGATATGGGATTATTTCTGTACGACCCAACAGAATTCTGGGCCATTGTACTGAGCTAGGAGTCCGGAATTACAGTATTTCATCCAAGTTAGCTACTGATTTAGTCCCTGAATCTTTCTGAACCTCAGTCTGCCCATCTGGTAAATGAATCTCGACTAGACTGGCTTTGGTGCTCCCACCTGTGTGACCTTGGGTGACTAACTAAAGTCTCCATTTTTTCATCTTAAGGTATAGATAATGACAAGAGGTTAAGAGATGGAATGAGAAAGGGCCAGGTATAGTACAGTGCTTGGCTTGTGGTGCATGCTCAGTGTTTGACACTGGGGAGGGGATGCAGGTCAGTGACTGGCGAGGGATCTTCAGATAGTCAAGAGTCTAAGATCTAAGCTCTTACCCTGGGGCATCTGGACAAAGAGCCAGAAGACATATACAAGGCCAGGAACTCTCATTTTCTTAGGGCGGAGCATCTAGAGGGGACGAAGCCCGGAACAGCCTGTGGTGCTTACAGCTGACTCTGACCCCACATCCAAGGGCAGACGGGCTAAGATCAGAAAGGGACCAGTCCTGGACAAGTGGAAAAGGGGATCTAAAGGGGGGTTTAGGAGGGGGAGGCTCCCAAGGCCCTGAGCACGAGCCTCTTAGTACACGGTCATTTCTCACGGACAGGTAGGAGCTTAGGAGAGGCCCAAACTGTTGGAGAAATCTGAGTGGGGTGCAGAGCAGGGGGGTCTCAACCTTCCTAATGCTGCGACCCCTGAACACAGCTCTCAGGCTGTGACCCAACCATGATACCATTTTCATTGCTACTTCTTAACTTTAATTAACTGTTAATGAAAAGGTTATTTGACCCCCAAAGGGGCCATGACTCACAGGTCAAGAACTGCTGGTATAGAGAGAAAGGAGGGGGTGCCTTTCTGTTTCTGTTTCTCAAATATTACTCCCTCTGTGTAACTTTTGTGAGTCTTGTAGGAAAAAAAGCGCACTCTGTGGCCCAGAACTCCCACAATGCTCTTCTGTTTGTCTCTATGAGGACCGGTGGAAACACTGTCAGAGAAAGCCCCTCACTGCCTAACTTCTGGCCAGACAGCCAGGGGCCTTTGTCCCCAGCTCCTGGCTCACTCCAGTTAGTTTGATTAAAGGCCCTCTAGGCAATCAGGAGACTTCAACCTCTCAGCAGCATTCGAGTGGAGCCACACATCTCCCTGGGGAGTAACATGGCTGATGGCTGCACAGTGGCACGTTTGGATAGCATGGGAGACGTACTAATGTTGGTAGGGGAAGCAGAGGAAGTTCTGAGGCTTTGGTGTTCACAAGGTCAAATCAGAAAAGTCAGAAAGGGAAAGCAGGACCAGGGACTGGCTGTAACTGTGGGGAGCTTGAGAAATAAGAAGCCTGCACGTTCATGTTTGGTGTCTACTTAGGGAGGGCGTAGGTCGGGGAGGAAGGCTCTCAAGGCCCCTGAGCATGACTTACATGAGCTTTGTCTGTGTTAGTAAGCAGTGCCCACCCCCTGACCCCAGCCTGTCTACAGGAACTGGCACCAATGCCTGCTATATGGAGGAACTCCGGAATGTGGCAAGCGTGCCTGGGAACTCAGGCCACATGTGCATCAATATGGAGTGGGGCGCCTTTGGGGACGATGGCTCACTGGGCATGCTCAGCACGTGTTTTGATGCTAGTGTGGACCAGGCATCCATCAATCCAGGCAAACAGAGGTATGGCTGAGGCCCAGGCAGTGGCGGTGAGCAGTGGACTGCATTGGTGAGCATAGCTGATGGGAACCTCTACTTCACGGAGATATGCATGTCCCTTCATACAGGTTTGAGAAGATGATCAGTGGTATGTACTTGGGGGAGATTGTTCGCCATATCCTCCTGCATTTAACCAGTCTCGGAGTTCTTTTCCGAGGCCAGAAGACTCAATGCCTTCAGACCAGGGACATCTTCAAGACCAAGTTTCTCTCAGAAATTGAAAGGTGCATTGTAAGGCGATCTGTCCCTGTGGAGAATGCTGGATGCTGCTGGGGTGGAGGGAGGGCTAAGTGAGAGAAACCATGAGAGAGGAAGCTAACACAGGAACCTTACTCCTCTGTGCTCTGTTCCTTCAGTGACAGCCTGGCTTTGCGTCAGGTCCGAGCCATTCTGGAAGATCTGGGGTTGACTCTGACCTCTGATGATGCCCTGATGGTCCTAGAGGTGTGCCAGGCTGTGTCTCGGAGGGCTGCCCAACTCTGTGGGGCCGGTGTGGCTGCTGTGGTGGAAAAGATTCGGGAGAACCGGGGCCTGCAGGAATTGACAGTGTCGGTGGGAGTAGATGGGACGCTCTACAAACTACACCCTCAGTGAGTCTGGGTAGGTGGGTCAGGCAGGGGGCATGGCCAGGTGGTCTGGGCTAGCCTAGGCTGACCTCAGCCCCTTCTCCTTACAGCTTCTCCAGGCTGGTGTCAGCTACAGTTCAGAGGCTAGCCCCTCACTGCACAGTCACTTTTTTGCAATCAGAGGATGGGTCTGGCAAAGGTGCTGCTTTAGTAACTGCTGTTGCCTGCCGCCTTGCCCAGATGGCTCGTGTCTAAGGGAATCTCCAAGAATGATGGCGTCTCACGGGACTAAAGGCTCAGCCTAGCCTGACCCCTGGCAGGCCCAAACACCTGGGACTCCCAAAGCAAGTCACGTGTGGCCCTCTTACAGCCAGCCATATGTCCATACCCAATGGCGTTCTGAGAGAAGTAATACTCTGGTTAGCAATATATATATATAATTTATTTACATTCACGTCCGCTAAAATCCCTACGTGCCCCGGCAGCCGGGCAAGGCTGTGTACATAAGGCCAAGTGTAAGTGCATGAATGCACTTAAGACAGAGTCAGGACACAAGCTTCACACAACTGGCCCCACACAGGGGCACTGACCAGCCCCAGGAATGGGCACACCACGGCACACACACTTGCCATTGTACAGCCCGGGACTCCCATTGCATATTCACACGCCCCGCTGGGCAGGGCACCTCGAGGCTGAGGGTAGGGAAAGAGTAGGGGAGGAGCCGTCGTCGGGTGTCCCTGGGTGGGTGGGAGAAGGGCAGCATGTGAGAGGCAGATGTGTACGGACACTGGCTGTGAGAGACGTGAGCAGCCTCCAGGTGCACAGCATGAGATGTGTGTAGTGGGGGAGGGTCCTGTATGACCTGGAAAGGGCGTGTGAGATGAGCACACGAGGCTTGCATGAACACACGCCTGTGTGGTGATCGTGTGCCTGAATCCAAGGGCCAGCCCCTGTCCAGCTGGGGCCCTTAGTCCTCCAGGCTTGAAGCCAGGCCCCTCAAATATACCCCTACCCAGCAGGCACAGAAATGTTTGCATAAGGCCCACCACAGGCAGGAGCTCTGGGGGCCATGTCCCAAGCCCAGCATGTGTGCGCATGCTGTGTGTATGCGGGGCCCCTGGCGAGGGACAGAAGAGGAGGTAGCATCACACGCATATACACACACACACAGATGGGCTGGGCTCAGCCCAGGCTCCAGGCACTGTCCACTCTGGGCCCTGGACCAGGGCAGAGTGGGAGCAGGTGGCTCTACCAACCCGGCCAGGCAGGCCATGGAGGGATGGAATTTGGGCAGGGTCTGAAGGACCAGCATTAAGGGACAACTTCAGCCAGGAGGGGGCCTGTCCAAGCATCTCTCCCCAGGTATGGGGGTAGGGCCCCTGTCTGGCTTTTGCCTGTCCCTGGCAGGTGCCAAAGCTGGTGAGAGTGTAGGCATTACCGGCCTGGTTAGTCTCAGCACTCGGCCTCTGACACTGTGAAGAGGCCAGCATCTGGCTGGCCCAGTCCAGCCACAGCTGCTGCCAGCTGGCCGAGGTTGCCGTTGGGGAAGTGCCGGGCCTCCCATAGGTTGAGGATCATGGCTGTGGGGCTGGGCTTGGAGGCAAAGAAGCTAAGATGGCTGTAAAGAAGAGACAGTCTTTGTCAAAAGTCTAGCTCACTCCAGACACCCCTCAGTCTAACCAATGGCAAGCATCCCCTCAAATACACCAACCACCTTTGCCACAGTATAAGTCTCCCGTCTACCCCACCTGCCCATCTCCACCCACCTGTCCAGGTGAAGTTTCTGGGCTAAAGTCCGCCAGTCGGCACCCCGGCTGCAGGGTGGGTCCAGGCTGGTAATGATCTTCTGCCGAATGAGGAAGGGGATCTTGAAGGCACTGGGACCCACCAGGGCTGGGACCCCCGCTTCACTCTCCAGAGCCAGCAATTCAGCAAACCTTGTGTCCTGGATTGTGTGAGATATGCAAGAGGTGCCCATTAGAACTCTGCCCACTACTGCCACTGCTGAGGGCTTTTCCAGAGCGCCCTGGAATGGGGACAGCA